>JASKDV010209686.1:0-10385 GCA_032466395.1 Aegires albopunctatus
TATTATTATTATTATTATTATTATTATTATTATTATTATTATTATTATTATTATTATTATTATTATTAATTATTATTGGTTTTGTTCCTGTTGTTGTTGTTGTTGTTATTATTATTCATACTTTTTTTATTAATCGAAAACTTTTCATTCCATCAAGCTGCCTATTATAAGCGTGTCCGCCTGTCGGAGCTACCCACGGTCACCTCCAAAACCATGCTGTCACTCCTTGAGCCCCAACTTAACCATATCTCTCATCTTTTGATTAGCCCTGCTGTGATAGTATACCACCACTGCTACATGCATATTTTACTACTGCAACAACTTTACACTACATTCATCTCTACGTCTCCTATCAAAATTCGTCAATCCTGGTTCCAATTCGCTTCATTCACATCACCAGCAGCCGTTGTTCCTCAACCTTTTTTCCCTCCCTCCCCTCGTAGATACTTGCGTCCGCTGGTGCTGTTTTGGTGCCGGGCAGTGTTTTTTGTCGGCGGCATGCTGTGGGTGGTGCAGAGAGGAAAGCAAGCCAGCGCCAAAGATGCTCCGGTCCTGCTCATAGCCCCACACTCGTCATTCCTGGATGCCCTGCCGACGGTCTATCTGGGTTTGACCTCTATCATCGCCAAGTCTTCTGCTCAGCTTATTCCGATCTTCGGAAGTAGGTCCCCACCATTTATCACTGTTACCACTACTTACTTACTTACTTACTACAGATACTACTAGAACTAGATCTACAACTCCTATTTATTTTATCGTACTACCACCCTCCCTAACTGTGCATTCGAATCTGACCAGATTTTTGTATCTTATTTCATTTATTTCTTCCATCTTTCGGATTGGTTGTCACATTTCTCTCCTATCCCATCTTGGAGGGTTGGGTTTTTTTTTGGGTTTTTTTTTTTTGGTTTTCGTATTCGATGTCGGTTATGTTTTTGGTTTTATATTTTTTGGTTTTTGGTTTGTTTATCTGTTTATTCTTTGTTTATTTTTCCTTTCCCCTCTTCCCTTGGTGTCTAGAGTTAGTTGGTGATGGGTTTTCTTTCAAGCAGGTCTGCCAAATTTATGTTCCTATTTGCTTAAAATTTAATTCGAAGATTTGGAATTTTTAGACTTGTTTATATATGAGAAAAGGAGTATAAAAGAAGAAGAAGAAAAAAAAAAAAGAAACACAACAAAATTTTATTTTTGGGGATGCCTAATTTCTTCTTTTTCCCAGGTTGACAGGCCTGCGATGAAACTTGTTTTGTTTTGTTTTTTATTCTAACAAGCAAGTGTCCCAATATATTCAGAACTTCACCCCAGAATTTTCTACAAATGTTTTTATATATTATGAAAGTGGGGGGACCTTAATGAGAGATGGGAATTTCATCATACTGATATATTCTAGTGTTTTAGTAAATCTCTCCTTGTTTAATATATTTTTGTTGGTTGGCGGGCCTAAGATGGGTTTTTTGTTTCTGTTTGTTTTGTTTCTAGTAATAAATCCTGTAGATGATTATTGTGCTTGGTATTAGGCAAAGCAATCTATTATCTGGATTCTTCGAGTACACAATATTATAATGTCTATCTGGAAATCGGGAGGTCGTTAAGCTTGATTTCTCTTTTTCCATGGAAATTGATACGCATTTTCTATAATTGCAACAACAACAACAACAACAACAACAATAAACACCCTCCCCTCCTATTTAAAAAAAAAAAAAAAATTATGACGCGGAGATAAGAAAAGGATGTGAACAAAAAGTAATGTTCATAGAATAATATGGCTCAACACAATAGTTTTTTTGGGGGGTGGGGTGGGTGGTGGGTGGTGGCACGTTGCTAGGCACATATAAATAAAAAATCAAAGCACGGGTGCGGAGGCAGATGCAATCCGTGTTTTTGTTTTTTTTAATGACGCAAAGTTTCAAGTAGCAGATCTAAGGGTTTGTTTCGTTTCCCGGTCTCAAAATTTTGACATCCTCCTGACATGACATTCATAGCTAGCTTCCAAGACAATAGGCAATAACTCAAAATTAGATATTATGTTTTTGTTTGGGGTGATTTTCGGAATATCTTATAAAAGATTGTGTACTTGGCGATCACGGGTTTCTTATTGTAGTTTGTTTGTGGTTCTTTGTATTTTTTATGGAAATGGTTTTGTAGGGGGTTCTTCTTCTAATAAACTGACACAACTGGGTTGAGTATTACTGTCAATACGCCAAAAAAAAAAACGAAAAAAAAAATAAAATGAAAAAAAAACAACAACAAAACAAACAAGACTAACTAGGCCTATATATTAAGATTTAAGTATTTCATATTGTAACTTATGTTTAAGATTATCAACACTTTCGCTACTTCTAATATTATTTTATGTTGTTGTTATTATTATTACAGTTTTTTAATTTCTTTTGTTGGTTTTGTTTTTATTTTGTTTGTTTAGGTTTATTTTAAGTCTTTCCTTTTCGTGTTTACTCCCTTTTCTTTATTTCATGTTTTAAAACTTTCTGACTATTTTCCATTATTTCTGGGGGATGCTATGCACTACACATCTATCACTGTGATTAAGTATAGACTTTCAAATAGAATAATTGTTGTTGTACTTTTATTGGTTCATTTTATTTTACTCCGAGGGATGGTGGAAATTAATGGGTCTTTCGTTTCTTTTATTGTTGTCACTTGTTGAATGTTCCTTTCTTTTTTGTTTCCATTGATATATTATTTGGTTGAATTTTCCCCCATTTTTTCCTATCGTAAGACGTGGTTGAATTTACCTATTTGTTGTTTTATTCTTTCTATCCAAGGTGGTCTCGTGCTCATTATCTTGCATGCATGCCTCCATTTCCTAGTTTTTGCTTACTATTTTTAATCACGAATTTAATTCTGAAAATATTTCTTCTCCTTGGTGGGCGTAATCGTCATTGACGTCTCACATCTTCCCATCATCATTAGAGGAAATGGTTGTTTTCAGTTTACCTTTGGCATCCTTAATTTATGGGAATAGAATTTTGAAAAAGGAATACAAATCTTTGACTGGTGATTTTTTATTGATTTTTTTAATTTATTACATTTTTTTTGATTCAAGAGAAAAGCAAACTATATCTATAATAATTACGTTTGTTATCATGATTTACGAAATATGAATAACAAGGGAATCTACATGTAATTTACGATTATCTTTTTTCTCTCCCCTTATCTTTGTCATAATCCTATAGATCATTACGTGAAAATATGTCCTATTGTTCTGATGTCATGAATAATTGTTTGTGATATCGCTTAGATAGATTTGATGAAATCGTCATTGTCTCTCTGTGTCATTATCTGTGTGTGCGTATGGAAAATGACTGACAGTCGTGTTAAACTATGTTTGCATGTACCTGGGCACCCCCCTGGATCGCTTTCTTCCCAGCATTTGTGTGTTGTCATGTACAATGTTATTATTCTATCGTATCTTATTATGCATATTGTTTCCCTGTGTTTCCCAATGTATACCATATATATATTGTATGCCCAATAAGCATTATTGGTATCCCAAAACTAACCTGCCTGCAGCTCCTTTCTTCATAATTCCCAAAACCAACCGTTCTGTTACTGACAGAAGTCGTCTCCTGTTTCAACGTGTCCCATTAAAATGTCAACCTGAATTAGGCCCCCTTGAACACCTTGCCCGCCCTATGACTATGACGATAAGCTATAAAGCCGAAATTTGGGCTCTTAATATTTTTTTTAACACATCGACAAACCGACGAATTTGGAATTTTGATTGCGAATTTCGGTTCAATGAAATTTTACATTTATTGTCGTCAAAGCATGCGGAATGATCGTTTTGTCGCCAAAGCATGCGGAATGGTTCCTTCGTGGCTGCACCCAATGTTGTATTCTGGGCTAAGCATGTTATTGATGTACCGATAAAGCAAGATGTGCACTCTTCACTCCCTTGACCAATCTCTCCTTCCCCATTCCTGCATTCCCCTCTGCCTGCAATTAAAGGACCCTCCTCTCCATCTCACCCACACATTTAGGAATGACCACTGGGTTCAGAGACTTGCGGAATCTTGTATGTAGCACTATTCCTCCTTATTATTTCATTTTTATGTAGTGTTCTATTTTAAAATCGCTTCAGTGCGTCTCTATATTTTATACTAACAGCTTTTTTTTCAGTTTTGTTATACCTTACAGTTGAATAGAATCTTAAAAAGTTCACGCTCAGATCAACGTCAAAGACTTGTCGGGATAAATCAACCGTCAAAAGTACTTAGATCCGGTGATCCTTTTCAATAACATGGCCTAGATCTAGTCGTCATGCTAGACAATGTGAACTGTGGTGCAGGAAAAAAACTGTCAATGCTTATAATACAGCTTATTACAATGAATTCACGATAATAGTAGCCTCTTTTTCCTGGTATCTCATAAACCAAGACCAAGATTTCACGTTGAATGGATACCCACTAGTCTTCTAAAATTGATTAGATATTCACATAATATTGGGTCAGAAAAGGTCCATGATAATAATTTACCGTCCCTTTTTCGTATTTCGACAGTAAAAGTTTCTTACACAAGAGCAGCCGATCCGGAAATCCCGACTCAACGTGTGGCGAAATGATACATAAGGAATTTTAAGAATCTGTGGACACATACATATTCGCATTCCATTCACAATATACATGCATTTTGCTCTCCCTTGAAAGAACACCATAATGTCAGAGAAAAGCCTACAGATTCTTCAGAAAAACGTAGATCTGATCTTCAGCACGTGACACGAAGCCCTTTCGCTCTCTCGATCACGTATCAAATGTAATCATTAGGGTTGTTTACGTCATTGAATAATTTTAAATTAAAGTTATCTTTACAATTGGGTCAAAGTTGTGTACCATTGAAACGGAACACTTCGATGAGCTAATACAACTTTGTATTGATAAGTGATTACTTTTGCCATTTTTCTCGTCAAGTCCCGAAGGTCGACTTTTCCTTTTTCTCCTTTTTTTTTGTTTTGTTTACCACCCTAAAGGTCACCACGTCTCCGATAAAAGTCATTGGCCTCTAAAACGTATTGAATGTGTCATAATAACAAAATCTCAGTTCAACATAACTGTCATCCTGTCTGTTTGACCACCTTGGTGAATATACAATGATGTATTTTCTAATTCACGTTATCAGAGCGCCATGGCAGAGGCATTATCCGATTAATCCCTCAAAGAACAGACTGATATTGAAACATCAAATTATATCACAGAAATCTATCGATCACCACCATGGTAGGCGGCCATCAATCCAAATAACCAATCAAAATCTGTCATTGAAGAGCATTATTTTGTTGTTGTTGGTCTTTTTGTCTGTTTGCTGTTGTTGTTTTTTTAATGTAATTTTTAGTTTTTTGCAACACTTGCCAGAATGGTCGCTCAATCTTTCATCGATATTAATAGTTTCCGAGGGTATCAAAGGCAAGTGAAGTGGTATCATATGTGATGTAATCGTTTCTATAGAGATACGTAGAATATTTTAACTCCTTTCCCAATGGATCAATAGCAGGAGTGGACACTCGTTCTCAGCTGTTCGGTGCAATCATTTTATTGAACGAATTTAAATGAATTCACACGCTTATAATAACAATCAATAGTCAAGTGCAAGATAAGGCATAATTCACTAATTTGAATAGGTTCAGCTGTTGATAACGTTGACTTCTTAAGAACAAGGTTAAGGTATAATATTTTAGCAATCGCACAATCTAGCGACATCCTTGATTTCCTTGACCTTGTTCTTAAGGCATATTCTAACAATCGCAGAATCTAACGACAGCCTTGCTTTCCTTATGAGTAATATTAACAATCGCAGAATCTAACGACAACCTTGATTTCCTTTTGAGCAAGGTCAAAGCATTTTCTAACGATCGCAAATCTAACGACAACCTTGATTTCCTAAGAGCAAGGTTAAACTAGTTAAAGCGCATTCTAACTATTGCAGAATCTAACGACAACCTTGATTTCCTTTTGAGCAAGGTCAAAGCATTTTCTAACAATCGCAAATCTAACGACAATCTTGATTTCCTTTTGAGCAAGGTCAAAGCATTTTCTAACAATCGCAAAATCTATCGACAACCTTGATTTCCTTGCATTGCAAAGGATTTCCTTTTCATAGTGTAATAGTTTCCCTTTTAACTTTTTATAAAACAACGATTTGGATAAGTGTTTGCATGCTGAAGAATGAGACGCATTAATCGTTAATTATTGCTAACCTTTACTTAATGCATGTTCGTTAGTGTAGTCACTCTTTGTTTCCGATGTGGTTGTGGCTTTCTGTTGGCTCGTCCTAGGCACGAGAATAGTAATAATATAATATGATAACTGTTGATCTTCACCTACTTACATAACATTTTGTGATTTCTTCATTGCTAATGCTATATTCCACCGTGTCGACCCAGAAAACGATTCGGTGGCCTACTATTACTATTTTATTCATCCCTGATCCCTATGTGTGACACAATAACCTAACAACTGTTTTTAATGTCATTTTACCTTGAATCGGAATAATACATAATGTTATAATATTGAGTTAATAAGCATCTCTCTCTCTGTCTCTCTCTCTCTCTCTCTCTCTATATATATATATATATATATATATATATATATATATATATAAACTTAAATGCTCACTTTGCTTATGATACATGTGTATTATGCATCTCTTTTTTTCTCTCTCCCCCTCTCTCGATTATGCTAAATTCCATTTCCTTTCTTGTATTTACATCAATTGGAAAATTTCCCACCACCATGTCGACTTTATAATTTTGTCTATTGTTATGATTAAATTTTGCTTTAGAGGTTTTGAATCTGTTTCTCTCGTAGGCTCATGCCACGTGATACGCTGTGGTACACACTATGATTATAATATTATTGTTCATTGTGGCCTTTTTGCTTTTTAAGCTTACCCCTCCCTATCCAGGCCTCCCAAATATTCTCCACCATTAGATTAACGATGATTGACATTATAATTATACTAGACTTCCTTGCCTTGGTTTGCCCTTTTCATTTTCATTTTTGGCCTCAACCTCCTCCCTGATGCTGTGGAATTTTGGACGGCACCTGGCTGATGATGCGAACCTGGGAACCGTGATGCGGTTTAGATTGGGTGTTCTAGATATAGCTAGAACCGTGATGCGTTTAGATTGGGTGTTCTAGATATAGCTAAACCGTGGTGCGTTTAGATTGGGTGTTCTAGATATAGCTAGAACCGTGATGCGTTTAGATTGGGTGTTCTAGATATAGCTAGAACCGTGATGCGTTTAGATTAGGTGTTCTAGATAGGGCTAGAGCCGTGATGCGTTTAGATTGGGTGTTCTAGATAGGGCTAGAACCGTGATGCGTTTAGATTGGGTGTTCTAGATAGGGCTAGAACCGTGATGCGTTAGATTGGGTGTTCTAGATAGGGCTAGAACCGTGATGCGTTTAGATTGGGTGTTCTAGATAGGGTTAGAGCCGTGATGCGTTTAGATTGGGTGTTCTAGATAGGGCTAGAACGGTCGTTGTGATGCCATGTTTCCACTACGTAATCTGCTTGTTTTTCATTATTCATTGTGTCCTTCATTGTATAGATAAGTAGCCAAGTAGAGTGGCGTGTGTATATACCCCCACCACCCATCGTCACCCGACCTTCGGTGATAGAAGAAAGGCCAATGTTATTTAATTGTCGTCGTTTTTTTAAAATTTACTTTTGTTTTATTTATTTTCTGGTTCTCTCGAACACACGAGTGATTCCATCAGTAAATTATGACAGATGAATTCTTCTCAAGTATCTTGTTGCGCATGGAGGGTTATCCAAAGATACAGGTTTGATTTATATCACATTTTTTTAAAAAAGCATACTTGTATGTATAGGCAGCGTGCAGCTCTCTCAAATCACTCCTTGTGAGCATTAATTAATTAATATCCGAAGTTCACACGACCATTCGAGGCCCAGTATATCTGCCTTATACATGTATCATCTAGTGCTAGTGTTATCGAAACAGGGGCGCGGATAGCTCAGTGGTCAAGGCGCTCGCCTACCAAGCCAGTGGTCCCTGGTTCAAACCCGCGCAGGCTTGAATTTGAATTCCAATTTTTGTTCGGGTTTTCTTTTCCCTATCCTTAAGTTGTTAGGAAAGAGAGTGCCAAGTCCTGTCGGAGACGGCATGTAAAAGAACCGTAGTTGTTTACAAGGCAGTCTAGGAAAACCCTGATATCACCAAAAATAGTAAAAGTAGTGGATATGGATAACATTCAATACAAAAATAAAAGTTATCGAAACTTATTATGATGCTCCCCACCAGAACAAGATTCGCCGAATGCTACGATTAAACCAATCGTAGTGTACAATTTGCACAGACTGTACGCTACGATTAGCTTCTTCTTAGTCTTAGTGTTCGGCTAATAATGTTCTGGTAGGGACGCATCATTTGAAGCCGTCTGCTCACTATTGAGGAATTCCTAGAGTAGTCCTCAAGGACTCGGAAATTCGAGAGTAAAAAGAACAAGGTCTTCAAGGCTTCTTCCTGAATTCAGTGCGAGCTTGAAAATTTCATCTCGTCCTCATCGGTTTTTTTTAAAATGGGGTACAAAAGTCCAAATTGGGTAAATCTGACCTCAAATTTTAGTGCGATTTGATAGCCAACACCGCTGCCAAATATATATTATTTATTAACACTCACACACCTTGTTCCGCCCTCACAAAACAAAGATGTTTGCATCACATCTACTAATCCTTGAGGATTTCCTGTCCTGTGAGTGGCCAACAAGGATTCCTCAAAGGATTATGTTCAAGGACTCCTCCTCAAGGAATTCCGCACTAGTGAGTGCCGGGCTTTAGGTTATGTTATTCTGACCCCTTCATACGTAACGAATATTGAAATGAAAGCTCTGTCATAATAATATTGTTGTTTTTTTAATATTAAAGTCTACTTATTATATTGTTGTTATTTTTTTTCGTTATGCTTTTTCCCCATTAATATTAATATTAGAACCTTTGCCCCATTCAATTCAAACAGATGCAAGGTGATCCTCTGCTGCATTGTTGTAGTGGTTACTTTACTCCTGACCAGCTTTAGGGCAATCCATAGTCTCCAGTCTGCTTTAGTCATGTCTTTTCATTTGATTTATAATCAGTTTCTTTGCCATTTTGATATTTCAATCATACTAGTCTATGTTCCTTTAGAATCCATCATCCATCGAATCCCTGCTATTTAATCATTGGTTTTCTTTTTGTTCCAGGCTCATCTTTCAGTCATCTTAGTATAGTGTTCTCTTTAAGGACTAAAATGTGCTCCTCTCCCATCGTATTGTATATTCAACGAAACTATGACATTGTCCATATCATGTACATGTATATTACTGCATTGAAAAAATCATTCACCTATCAGCTCATCAATATTTCCGAGATACCCATCAATAAATGAAAATACTATGGTGTCTATGGTACGATGTTTGCATTGGTGGGACATTTTCATTATGCCGTGTACCCTTTCTTTATCTTTGTTTTTCTCTTCTTTATGTACGTACGGCTACTCGTGGCAGGCATGTCGGAAAACCCGTAATGTGGATACTTCGCCTTGTGTACCGAGTAGCAGGCCTGTGGTTGGTATCTCATGACACTCACAAAGCGCCCAATACTGTGGCTCCTGTGATGGTAGCTGCCCACCACACCAGCTTTCTTGACTCACTTATTTTCTATTTGGACCCCCAAATGCCCAGTGCCGTGTCTCGTACTGAGAACGCTCAAATGCCTGTGATTGGAAGTACGTAGTGGTCGTCCTTTGTTATTCTGCCTATGTGTTCGTATGGTGCATTTGTGAATGTGACCGTTTTTTTTTTTTGTTTTTTTTTTTTTGTTGTTTTTGTGTGTTTTTTTAAAATTTATAGTTTTAATATGTTTTGAATGCCAGTCATTTCGCATTTTCTGGTCTTATAAATTTCATCCTCTTATTAATGTGATGTCGTCGGTTCTACATTCTTTCAGTATCTCGTTGTACTCTTCTCTTATGGGTCTTTCTACGAATACTTGAGTGCGTGCTCGTATAAGAGTTGCCACTGATGCAATGGTGTAGACTTAAATCTTTATTATAGAATAAAGTGAAATACTCATGTAAGGGTTGCCACTGATGCAATGGTGTAGATTTAAATCTTTATTATAGAATAAAGTGAAATACTCATGTAAGGGTTGCCACCGCAATGGTGTAGACTTAAATCTTTATTATAGAATAAAGTGAAATACTCGTATAAGGGTTGCCACTGATGCAATGGTGTAGACTTAAATCTTTATTATAGAATAAAGTGAAATACTCGTATAAGGGTTGCCACTGATGCAATGGTGTAGACTTAAATCTTTATTATAGAATAAAGTGAAATACTCGTATAAGGGTTGCCACTGATGCAATGGTG
>JASKDV010209708.1:0-10383 GCA_032466395.1 Aegires albopunctatus
AGAGAGAGAGAGAGAGAGAGAGAGAGAGAGAGAGAGAGAGAGAGAGAGAGAGAGAGACACACACACACACAGTAAATGTGCTCTATTGAAAACTAACGCAATAAGGGAACAACAGGGCATTTCTAAAAGCATAAAACAATTTAAAATGTTAATATATAACCAATATTGTCATGTTGCAAATTTATATCAATATCCACTTATTTTTAAAAAGCTCATGCTTGCCTGTAAGAAGCTTGTTGCAATTCAGTTGACACAACACAGCCAAGAATTGAACAAGAAAAAAAATATTTAAAAAACATCAACAAACAAGTTTGTAATCAATGTCTTCTGATAAGGAGAGGCAAGGATAGCATGTATGTTAAGAAAACCAGAGTCTAGACAATTAAAATCAAGTTGGTGAAGACATTTTTTTTTAGATTATGTCTTGAAACAATGAGACTAATCCATTAAAAAAAATGACCCCTCAAAGTGAATTTCTTTTTAGATATATTGTATCTGATATCTAATCTAGTACCCCTTCTCCTGATAATGACAAATTGGCATGTGAAGCTAAAGAGATAATAACATTAAAATTATGATAACAAGACATTAAATAAACATATATGTTAATATAAAAAAAAGAAAGAAAAGAAATAGATGTATGCTACAGGACTCAAGCTTACCGAAAGCGTCCGTACCGTTCCTTTTCACGGCTATCTGACAGAGAATTGAGGGGACTTCTGAGAGGGCTAACATTTCTCCTTTCCTGATCATACCGTCCACGAGAGGACCAAGCTTTGTTGTGATCTCTCCTGTCACCTCTATCATTGTAATGGCTTCTAAAACTGTCACTGTATCTTTTCCTTAGATTCTCCCCAGGTTGGTCTCCACGGAAACTGTCTGAACTCCTCCTTTGATATTTGTGAAAGAAATAGAAACGCATACATATAATCTCTTACCAGTACCAACGATTTAAAGAGTGACAAATGGCTAAAATTTACATTTACTTAAATTTCTATCTTCAAAAATTTGTAAGTAAGGAAGGGAGAATAGAGCAATATAGGAGAGATATTGTTGGGAAAATGCTATAATTATAATGATTTCTGTTACTTTGCTATGCAATCTGATAGAGAAAGACTTTCTTAAAACACCTCCAGAGCAAGCTGAAATTGCAACCTTCCATTTGCATGTCCATATTGCCACAATATCATGGTCCAGTAAGCCCAAACAATAATATAACTGATTAACTACTTACGAAGAATGTCATCAATAGAGTTGATAAACGAAGATTGATGTTAATATAAATACAGAATGTGCACCCATAATCCATTTGACATTTCATAATAAATTGTGGTCCTAAATAATCTAGGGACTCAATAGAATCATGCAAAATTTCAGCTTAAAATATGTTGTGGTTTAGACATCCAGATAGTGTATTTCATGACATTTGGCTATAGAAGTAAATAGATAAACACGTTTAATCATCTTTGACCAGTTACCAATAAATTTGATTGATATAATTTTTCTCATGACTTTCTACGTGACAGGTAAAGAGGAAGTATTGAGAAGATCTCAGTTCTCCATTGGAGTAAATGTATGGTAATCCTGATATATATATATACCATATCATATTTCAGTCACTGTAAAAATATATAAGATGTATAAAACATTGAAAATAGTCAAGCCATGTGGTGAGTATCCTACATACAATCAATACTATATAACATGCATTCAAAACAATCAACATTCACTCTTTCCTCTCAACAGGTAGACTGAAGTATCAATAAAATTCATGATTAAATTATATTGTCAAGTATAAAAATTAAATTCGATTTGTAAACGTTGTAAGTAGTTAGAAAATAACACAGATATAATAATATTGTTTCAAATATAACTATTTCATTAGATCACTATATGAATCAAAGAGTTTGATTAAATGGGACAATAATGAGAATTGTAATTTATAATACAATATCAACCAAATACAACAGTATCCAATTATCCATCAGATACACCATGTTATAAAGTTCTCTATCTATTGAATTCTAAATTATTGCATTTTTGAATGAATTAAAATATCAAAATGGTAATTTGTTATTGAGTCAAGACCTGAGCATGAAATCACTACACTAAGTTATGGTGATAAACAAAAAAGTAAGGAGTGTTCTGTGGGAGAAAATGGTTTATCTCCGAAGAGGTGTTGCAACTGCTAAATATGGCGAGATGCTAGATTCACCTAACCTTTCTCGTGAGTCCTTATGATCATTGTATGATCTCCGTTTGCTTTTAGATGGTCCACGATAATCATTCTGTCGTTTAGAACCCCTCTGCCTAAAAAATAAAGCAAACATGAAATAAAATAATTTTCAATCAACCAAAATTTGGTGTAAACATTAAAACAAGACACAAAAATGTTAAAGAACACTCATCATTGATGATCTAAAGCAAACAATCTTCAAAAGACATGCACTATAGCAAAAATATGTGTGAATTATCTCAAAATATGAGCAAATAATATGTTGGATAAATCAAAGCATAGAAGTAGAAGTATCTAAAATCTACACTTCTCCTAAGAACCCACTATTCTTGTCTCCCTAATACCAGGTTCTAAGACAAATATCACTGTAATAATGGGAAAAATGACTAGTTCAAAAAGACAACCGGTTAAATGTATTTTGGACAGGATGAAGATGCACATAACATTTGATAGATAGCAACATGAGCTATTTTGGGATTGATCTTCATTGAGTTCATAGTTATTGGACTGAAATTTGAGTGTCCTTAATTTTACTCATTCTCCAGGACTCCAAAGTTTTAAATAATTTGTCTTTCCCTTAATGAAAAGAAAGGATTCAAGGGAGGCCTACTACATTAGAAATATGTTAAAAGTCACCTGTTTTCATCATATCCACGAACTTGTCTCTCTTGTGACAATAAGACGGGCAAGCACCCACGAACTTTCTCAGCATGATAAGAAAATTTCGCATTGATTGACTCATGACTAAAAAAGAGAAAAGAAATAATAGTAATAATCATAAAAAATAAAGATACTTAAACTGTTTAATGTACAATTCACTAGGACTACGATATTACAAGGTAGTTTATATTGTGATGGGATGACTCAATGGTGACAGACAAGGTACCAATTGCAATTAAGTACATATAATCTACAAGGCTGTTGTCAACGACCTTCATTTACATACCGAAAATTTATAAATAAAGACCAGCTAATAATATACAATGCAAGCTGCTTAATCACGATGTCCGTGGTTCTCAGGAATCGTCCTGATTAAGTGATGGCCATTTATATTATATTCTTAGGAGAAAGTGAACACTAGTCATTAACGATGGTAGATCTGAATGTGTACTCTCAGTGTTTATATTTAGCATTATTGATGTTCCGCACCATGTAGGACATGTTCAGTCATTCTTTAACCGCACAGCCGACTCATTACACTATTAGAATAGAATAGAATAGATGGCATCGACGTCGCTTGATTAGGCCGCTGGCCCGTCGCCGAGTCTTTCCAGTCACTGAATGTCTTGTTCACAAACAAATCTAATCCATTTCCCTACCTGATCTTGTGATCAGGGACTAGCCTACACTGCACTTTCTCTACTGATCTTTTAATCAGAGCTATTTTTGGTGGGAGGCACTTTTACACTATGCATATAACTTGACATCACAGCATCTAATCTATTCTTGAAAGCATTGACGCTGTGACTTGCACTTTGTTCTGAACGGAGATGTGCCGAAGACACTACACAATGGCTAACACCATTTATTCGTTATCGGGCCAATAAGAAGGCTGCAAATCTGACATGCCTTGCACCTTGCTTCGAACTGAGGCATGCCAAGTGTTACGGATGATCGCTTACCAAGCTTTATTCACACCTATCAATGCCAGGTACACGAGCCGTATAGTGAACATCAAAGACAGGTAGCCAATAATATCCCTGCTTTCCCTACCAGCAGTTCACATTAAGCACAGCCAGTGGTGCAATCTATCTTGTTGGAAAAAAGATAAATTGACCAGAGGATGGGAAAGTGATATTTTTAGTCTGTCCTGCACCAATCAAGCTTCAACCTGATTACCAGCTTGCACTGTATTGAGATCATAAATGATGTTAAGAATGTTTAGAAAATTTAGAAATTAGGCTATGTGGGTTGATTTGACTATGACAACAAAATCTTGTTTTTATTTAAACGCTAGGCTTCACTGTTGAGAAACATATATATATAATCTGGCATCTGGATCTACAAACAAGTTAATATCTGCAACAGAAAAAAACAACTGATTGAAATGTGTTAATGATATCTAATTTAAAGTTTCTTCAAGAACAATAAAATCAGTTGGAGTTACTGGGCATCAAACCATCTCCAGTAGGCCATCAGATATCTAAAAAAATTTTAAGATCCTTCCTCTAGGATAGATCTAGTTTCAGAAAAAATATGTGGCTTAGATGGGGCACTCTTTGCGCACTGTGTAATCGGTGACATCTGTCATTTAGCACATCTATAATAATCATATATAGATCTATATAGAATCTAGACTATACACTTTAACAATTCCTGCCTACATGCAATAAACCATGCCAATGACAGCCATGATCTAACAGCAATTAAATGATTAATATTATAGACCTACCTTGCACTCTCCGTTTCATTCGTGCCATGGGAATCAACTTCATCAACCCAGCTGCTTATGGATTCATTTTCCATTATATCTAAATAGTCTACATTATCCTTTGCTTGTTTGGCTTCAGGTCTATTCTCGCCATTTCCTTCCATCTTTTTTTGGATTCTCTTCAAAAGAATTCTCACAAACCCGACACTATTGTTGAAGACCTAGATCTAGATCTAGATCTAGATTCTAGAATAGTTCTAGATATCTAGGCTTAAGTAATAGATTCTGGATCTAGAATCTAGATCTAGACTAGATCTAGATTTAGATCTAGACTATATTATATCTAGACTAGATCTAGAAATCTCTAGATCTATTAGATAGAATCTAGAAGTAAACAAACTGTAGAAATACGATTAGGTCATTAGATCTAAAAAAACCCCTAGAAAATATCAAATCTAAATAATTTTTAATTTGAACACAAAATCTTGTCTTGAATAATGGATTATCAGCCGCTGAAGAATGAGAACATTAATTCTGACTTTCGGGTTCGTATTGGTAATTTTGGCGCGTCAGCTCGTCAGCTGCATTTATCTGTGTGTACGGTTGTGGGTGTGACGCATTCACCAAGAGGAAGAGATGTCTTTGTGTCAGACGTTGGTCCTTTCAACTTTGACCTTTTCATTCACCTTTCACCCATCGGTTTAATTTCAGGTCACGATAGGCTATGCTGTTGTCTAAAATCATTAAAATCATTGCATTCCGAACACAATAAGGTCATTCATTAATTCCAAGACTACAAAGATGAAAATTGAAGTTTTTTTTTTTTAGAGAATTAGACCTGTCTTTAAATGTTAAATTTCGAAACGCCCTGCATTTTAAAAAAATAATATTTTTGATTATTATGTTATAGATTTATAAATAAATCCAAATAAATCATTAGTAGTCTAATGTTCAAATATAAGTAGGAGAAATAAATAAAAAGCAACAACAATAATAGTAATAATAATAATGTAATTAATAACAACAATAATAATAATAATAATAATAATAATAATAATAAAAATAATAATAATAATAATAATAATAAAATAATAATGATAATATTACAATGTAGATCTAATAATAAAAATAATATTTTTTCTATAGAGCCTAAACATCCACCAACGGTGCTCAACGGCTGAAGAATGGCTGCGGCTGGCTTCAGCATAATCAAGAGACATAATGCAAGCTTGATGCAAACTTGACGACATAACACCTGGCATAGACAATGCGCCCAATCTTGTTTTATTATTATTTAATTGGTATCCTAATAAATTACTTGCTTGCGTTATTTGTTACGGGATCGCCTCGAGCGAGCATTTTTTAACAACCCCTACCCCAGCAACAGAATAACAGCCTCTGATTGGCCGAGAATTGTATTAGTTAAAGGGAGGTTTAAACCTTGTGGCGGCTGATGGGTGAATGTGTCCAGACACGACCTGGTTGTATACTTTGTCCTGGCGTCACACGAATTCCTTTCATCAACTAAATATTTAGGCCTTCTGTTTGCTTCCACCATAAGGACGTAAACATTAAAGTGCCACCTTGCTATTGTTTTGTAAAGGTATGTCTCAGGCTAAAGTAAAGTTAATTAATTATCATCTAAAAGTCCTAGAATCTAGAGCCTAGATAGCCCAGGACTGAAAAGAAATAATAGCGAGTGATTTGAACTTGAACTTGATTTGAAGAGACGAGGCGTGTTAGCAGACATTGTTTATGTTTTTGGTGTGCTCAGCGCGATTTCCAGTATTCTTGATTTCTTATTCTGGAATCTAGAATCTAGATCTAAGATTTTAGATTAACGGAGGAAAATCACGTCACAGCTGTTGTAGTCTAGATCTAATCTAGATCTAGTGACCCAACTCAATGTAAATTTTAGATCTAGATTTCTAATCTAGATATCTAGATCTTTCTAGATCTATTCTAGATTCTAGATCTAGATCTAGATATAAACAAGGTAGGGTTTATTCACCTACCCGGTAGGAAAATAGGGTGTACACTATTCACCTACCCAGATGCAGAAGAAGAACAACAGAAAAAGGAAACTTAACTACCTAGTTGGGATGGGGGAAGGGGGGTTTCTCTTGAAATGACAAGAGAAAAAGGAAATAAACATGGTAAAAGACATGCCGACATGATAACGATAGGGTAATTATGAAAACAATAGACGGTATTGTTGACCTCATAATAGCCGTTAGTTTATGTTGACATCATGTGACCACGGGGAAAGTAGTACCAGCAGCATTTTCATTCCTTTTTATCTCTGCTAATACCCACATGCGCAACCGGGGGGTAGGTAAATAGGGCACGACCTATTATCCTACCCGGTAGGTGAATAGTCACTTCGTAAACAATAACAAATCTTAAACCGGTGAGCGACGTTAAGCCACAGACCACTTAAATACAGAATAATGTTTTTTACTAGACATTTTCTGCATTAGGCCTCAGTGTCCATACAGATCGGAGTTGTTTTTTTTTTATGGCCAGAAAAATGAGATGCGGGAGGTCACCAATCGGATAAAGCTAAGCAGAACGCAAATTCTGTCCGCTGCAGTCCGGCTGTTAGCAAAGCGAATGGTGAAACATAATTTTAGACGCAACCATAGAATTTCTGTGCGGTCTGCATGGACTCAAAGCCTTAAGAACACCGCAAAAAAAAACACAGTTAAAAGGGGAGGCCGGGACTGTTCAATTACTCTCAGTTGCTGAACAATTACTGTACAAGATTCTAGAGGCACTTTCTTTATTTTGCCACAAAGAACTCATAACGTGTACTTGGAAGTCAAAGTGACCAGCCTATCCTTTGTATACTGTCTATGATCTAAACAAGAATTCAATTTTGTTTTTCCGCTTAGTTTTGGGTTTCTCAGAGGATATTTGTTTACACTAAGAAAGTCACATATAACTGTCCTAAGCTAATAATGGTGATTGTTTTAACTTAAGGTCGCTTTTGGCTAGATTTGGCCTTCTAATTATCTAATATCTGGGTTTGTTTAATGACTGCGACGGGTCAGCTTGTATTCAATTTCAATTACCTTTCCTGACAAGAAAACATGTAATTTAGAGTATTTCTTATATTTCAGGTTGTGATTGTCACAAAAGATCTCCGTTTCATCTTCCTAAATCTGAATATGTTTAATTATGTCTGAACGTTGACTCGATAACCACTCATCTATCTTTCACACACACTATACCTCTCTCTCTTTCTCTCTTTCTCTCTCTCTCTCACTCTCTCTCTCGCTCTCTCACTCACTCACTCACTCTCTCTCTCTCTCTCTCTCTCTCTCTCTCTCTCTCTCTCTCTCTCTACTTCAGATGATCCTTTGGTGGGACGTTGCCTCTTAAACTTCCTCACGGAATAACACTCGATCTCCTGACAATCTTTTGTTCCATCTTCTTGGTGTTCTTCCTCGGATTCTTTCTCTTCCGCCTTCAACTTTTGCTTCCAGAGTGCGTTTTTCGATTATTTCTCGGAGTGACTGGAGCCTTAAAATGCATTCTCATACAGAATGTTGCGGCGATGGTTTCTGTCAAATAAAAGTATGCCGCAAATTTTTGAAAATCGCTTTTTTTATTTTCTTTAGCCGTTCCTATGAAGATACCTGATGCGAACAGAAAGTCTGCACGGTTTTGGGAAAGCATCGCTAATTCTAAAATCGCAACAAGCTGTTTGAGAATGGGCCTCTAGTCTTATTGATTATTTGAAAGAGTGTTGTTGTTGATATTTTGTTAATTCTTGTCAGTCCTGTTTGTGTTTATTGTTCTCTATGTCCACGTTGTTCTCAGAATATTACTTTAACACTTCATTTCGAAGGCAAAGATTGTTTTTACAAATGTGCGATTTTGATGATTCATACCCACATTTATTGTATGATGAGAAAATAAGGGCTAAAAATAGCCGACTTTTAGAAATTATTTTTCTCAGCTTCCTCTCAATAAAATGTTCAAATTGTTTTACATTAAGGCTTTTTTGTATCCCATAACAGATTGGTGAAGTCAAAAATAATATAACATACACTGAAATGTCAACAGATTAGGATATAACATAACCTGTCATCCCACTGATTTGGAAGTGAGATGTGCCACTTTTGCTCTCTTCGGAGACTGAATTTTGCGATTGTAAAAGTAATTCACCCTCAGAATCCCCAGAGGCTAAAAAATAGCACACATTCCAATATTGTTAGGTAGACTGAGAGCTTATCTATTACATAGAGATCGAAGCCACGAAACCCAATGAATTCCTTAATGAAATTGGACAAAAACGTCCACAGGCTGATAGAGCGAGGCCCAATGTTCCCTGGATGGTGTTCGCATCAAATGCCAAATAACAAACATGCTCAGGGCGTAAGAATATGGGATGGCCCGTTTTTGCACTACACCGACCAAAGTAAAGCTGCTCACCCAGCTTTGCTTTCATCCATTTCCATGATGATGTTCTGTTTCCCATTAATTTAGGTGCGAACCTTATAGCTTGCTGTGTTCTTTCGCAGATTTATAAGATTTTCGAGTCCTCTCGAAGTTGTGGTCGGAAGTTGTGTTTCATTAAGCATATTATTACAATTCTCCGAGACGTAGAACTTGTATTACTGGTTCATCGTATTTCCTGCCTACGAAGTCACGTTCTACGTTTTATTCTACAAATGATGTAGCCATACCATGCATCCATGTCTCACTCCTTTTGTAGCAGGATATAATACTTCTCATCAGTAGAGAGGTGCAAGTATTGTTCGTAGAGGGAGAACAAATTATGGCAATCTAGGTTGTGACTCCCGACATGTCGAGTCATCCAGCCCTCCAGGTTGGGGGTTGGGATTGGGGCTAACAACACCATCCTATAAAAAATTAGATGTTACAGAATCACACGATAGAAATTAAACCTTTTATATCTTGGGAGATGACGGAGCCTCTGAAACAGAGAGTATGAAATCTGGTGGACAAAGCCTAGAGGTCTCTATTATACTGATCCCTCCACCATCGAGCAAGTCTCTCCGGATTGCATCGTGGAACGAAGGGGAGACCAAGAACAACATCCAGGAAGACCATAAAGGATAATATGAGAAGAGGGGGATACACCTGGAATAGGCGTCCGGAGCTAAAACAAGATAGAGGTGGTTGGAGGGCTATCGTCAGTGGCCTATACCCCAACATAGGATGAGAAGGCCATCCAATCCAACTACATAATATACATCTATACAAATTCAAATGTTACTTGTAAAAGCTGGATAGATCCAGATCTAGATTTGAATTACCCTTACTCGTAGAAGATCGGTCTACCTGATTATGGTGATAGATTTATAGGAATGATTCCGGCATGTGGATGAATAAAATCAAATGAAAACAAAACAATAAAAGTGAAGAATGAACAGGATAACAAACCAAGCGAAACCCCACCATCACCCATCCCACCGCCACCGTGGACTGGCGATACAATAATTATCCACCAAAATGACGTAGACATGAGATCTCTCCCTCCCCCCCCCTCTCTCTCTCCCTCTGCCTCTCACTCTTTCCCTATCTCTCTCTCACTCTCTCTCTCTTTCTTTCTCTCTTTACCTCTCTCTACCTCCTCCCATTCCCCCTCTTTTTCTTTATTTCTGTTTTCCTTTCTCACTTTCTCTGTCTTTCTACACTCATGCAGAGACACACGTATAATCTCTCTTTCTCTCTTTCTCTCTCTCTCTCTCTCTTTCTCTCTCTCTCTCTTTTTCTCTCTCTCCCTCTCTCGCTCTCTCTCACC
>JASKDV010209719.1:0-10382 GCA_032466395.1 Aegires albopunctatus
TCATCATCATCATCATCATCATTATCATTATCATTATTATTATTATTATTATTATTATTATTATTATTATTATTATTGTTGTTGTTTAATATTTACTCTGACATAGTTTTGATTTTCCACTTTAATTCAAAGACATGTATTCATTGCTAATATCAAAATATTCATAGGCGTAGCTGACAAATAAAGCATTAAATTTGCAAACAAATAAATCATAATCTGGCAACTACACAAATTGACCTTTCATCTAAAAAAAAATTCTTGGAGAGCTAAAAAGATTGAAACAATGCATCACAGAGACAATTACAAGGACCTGATAAATCAATAATACCCAGTTAAATGTGAGTGGTAATTAATGCTGAACAGATTATTTGCACATGTTAGGTGATTACAGATTATTACGGTCAAATAATAAAATCACAATGCTACAGTGGAATGATGCAGAACCCTCTGATACAAGACTGATTTTGAAATTAAAAAATAATCTTAGTTATATGGATATTATAATCATACATTAAAAATTAGAATGACCCATGGTTTGAAATTTAAAAAATAATTTATACAAATCAAAACAATTGCTGCAAATAAAGTTTATATCAAAATCTTTATTTTAGAGGAAAATAAAACAAAACAAAACCCAAAAATGTAAGAAACCTTAAAGAAATAAAAGAGAAAAAAAAAATCACAAGAAAGTACAACCAAAGCCAACATCCAACAAGAATATGCCAAAATTATTTATGCTTTTCAAGAAAATCTCAAATTAGGGAAAGAACGATAATACTTCTATCAAGATCAAACAGCTCCAATTAAGAGTAGCAGAGTGACAAAAAGGCTATGTAAGTTTGGTTGTGATAGAAAGGCTTTACATGTGCGGGAAACGCGAAGCTTGACACTGCGACTCAATGGGCCTGGCTGATCACTTAATATTGGACTGGGAGTTCCACTGGCCTCTGAAACACACAGCAACCACAGGATGTACCCATTGGTACAAAGTAATGGAGAGGTAAAGCAAAAGTCAGGAGGGGAAGTGGGTGTCAAAATCAGAGGGATGAAATGAACTTAGAGCACTTTGTGAGGAATGTTTTGCACAATCAATCAAAATTAATGTTGGTGTATTAAATGATGGATGAAATATTTTAGTTTCTAAATCCCCATTCTTTAATCTATGAGCTATATTTCACGTTCACCAATGAAGTAACACACATTCAGAATGATGGTACAAGAGCCAATCTAAAACAATCAGGAATAATAACGACACATCGAAACACCACAACAAATACTGAAACTTAGAATTCAAGAATGAGAGAAAGGAAAAAGGTTAATAGAAAATATATTTAAAACTTATGAGGCTATAAACTTATGAATTGCATTACAATAATAAAATGAAAGCAACAGAAAATGAAGATTAACATTGTTAAGCTGAAAGAACCTTAGAGTCAATTAAGAACTAGAAATGTAAGATAATAGGGCACAATTATGATACACTTCCAAGGCATTTTCTGAGTTTGAGACAGCAAAGATTTAATGCTCTATATTTTTGTGTAAAAGTAAATTTTGAATATTAAAGTAAATACAAAACAATCACATTAAAAATAAATTATATCAATTTCACATTATAACCTCTTCGTTTTTCAAAAATGATAAGATGGGTTGAAATAAAATGGGTGAAAAATACTTGTGAGACATTACTTGATGACATTTTTGTTTCACACTGTTACAACAAAGAATTCTATTTTTCTCAATTCATCATTGTTTAAAAGGTGCAAGCAAAACACATTTCTTAAAAGCCCATTTAAAAGTAAAAAGAATTTTTTGTTTAGTTGAAACCAAGCAATGTCCCCTTGAAAGCAAACATAGAGCATCAACTCCATGGAATGAAAACGGTGTTATTGAAAAGGTAATTATTTGATCGTATTTAAATTACCCCCAAAAGTGTAGACATCTGTAAATATAAAATAACGAAAAGCATGCCATTTTAACTGTAAAAATAAAGGTTAAGCAAGAACAATCGATAATGTCCTTTACCACTTCAATCAGTTTAGTCTATTCTTGAAAACAATGAGACAATACATTTTTAACCAGTCTTTCAAGATCCCCAAACAATGTTTATTGTTAGAAGTGATTGAATGTAACATGGATCATATTGAACATTTCCATACACATGGGCATAAACTCATTGGCAATACAATCATTGTAGCACCAGATTCAAATTCTTTCAATATTTCAACTATGATATACAAATATATCAATCCTCGCTGTAATTGGAGTATAAATGAGTCTGACATATATTTAAAATAGAAACTTCAGCAAAAAGTTGCTAAAGGTAAAAGATCTTTAGTCCCATTTTGAGTGTAGGGAAAGAAGATTCGAGACAGATGATGTCTGAATTTTCAACGTTTTTACTAGCTTTGGGAAATTAAACTGGTGTCTTGAAGGTTTGATTGAGAGTTGATTTTTTACAAACATATTATATAATAGAAAATAAAGTCTCAACCAAGTGTAAGACATAAGGTCTCTTCACTATAACTACTATACACTAGAAAGTGAGATTGAAGGGAAAGGATGATAAAATTCCTTCTCAGACTGTATGACTCTTATATTATATTTGTTAGAGATGGTTTGTTTGTTTGTTATTTTGCATGTTTTCAATAAGCATAATATTCATTCATCAGCATTTGGGCCAATAAATTGCCTAATAGAAAGAACAGAAACCAAGCAGTTTATTTCCCTTTACCAACATTAATCAATAGCTGAACAAAAATCGCTCTCTTACAACAAGAATTTTCTCATAATCCAGCGAATCCTTTATTGTAAAGTGTAGCAATTGTATATTTGTTCTTTAAAAAAAAAAGGCAATAATCTAAATGATGAGATAATAATACAGTGCAACCTCTGTAATCAGTAATCTGGCAAAACAGGAAAAAATCTCAGGGAAAAGGATTTTACGAATATAATTTACCTTTAATCGGGAAGGTTCCCCTGTTAACAAGGACAATTATTGGTTGATACTATATTTATTATGCTATGATGAATTGTAAGTTAAATGCTTTACTTATCATGCTACCCACATTGGTGTAAGATAGCTTTAAGATGATTTCCAGAGAGGAGTTTGTGAAAAAGCATAACAGCCTGAATCTGAGGAGCCGGACTCACCAGACACCTATTAAGCAGATGTGAAATCACTGGCAAAGTTTGTTCACTCTACGATCTGGTTCAGTGAAACAATAAGATGATAATAGAGGGAATGTGAGAAGCCAGGACAGGTCAATCAGAAAGCTTTCCATTAGCCTATCATTTAGCAAAATCAACCTGTCAATCACAAGATTAAGGCAATATCCAAGGTGAGCTAAGGTCTTGATCAAGCATCTTATATATCCTCCAATCAAACTCTGAATGACGTCAACAAAAAATACCATATTTTGGGGAGCTTAATCTTTTGAGGAAAACCAAAATCCCTAAGTCTGAGGGAAATCAGAAACCTGGCCAAAAAGGTTGATTTAACATTCCACTAACGCTTCCCGATTACAGAGGTCCTACCCTTGTAATCAAGAACAAAAACAAGTGAAAATTGGACATAGATAAAAGATGGAAAGGAGTGTGCAGGTTTGAGAGAAAGGAGAAAAAAAAAACAAACTTTTTAAAGACTTGGAGAGAATTTTGATCATTAGATCTTTTCTATGGTAGCAAATAGATAAGAAATAAGAGAAAGTAGAGTGAAATGAATAAGAAAAATTAATTAAACATATATAGATATTTCATTAAAGTAACATTCAAGCCAAATATAAAATTCAAGCGTCCATATTTTTCAAATTGTACAGCTACCTATTATTCCTTTCACAAGCAAAAAAAAAAAGTAGGATATGGATGTTACAGGTTTTCTAGTTAAACTCAAAATGAATGGGGATAAAAATATTAAATAATAATGTGTTTCTAGTTTGAGATGTAATGGTGTTGATATTCTAAATTGCAAACTTATAATATGTTCTTTCAGACCTTGAAAGAAAAAAGGCTACATGGGAAAAAAAAATATGATATAACCCAAAGTATAAAAGATGGATCAGAATGGCATGGATCTAATGAAATGATAAATTGTCAATATACCTTGTTTTTGTTTCTCATTCAGGCTATCCCTCTTCTCTGTATTGGGTTCTGGTGACATAGGTCTACTGGCTGTAAGACCTGATAAATCAGGTTCTACAAATTCCATGGGTCCTTTAGTAGCAAATAAAATTTAGAATTATCAGTGAAAATAAAACTTTCTAGGTATTGGTACTATAAACTGATAATGAATTCTTTGTGACCCGTTTCTACAACTTGGAACATTTGTCTTTATATTTATTTATGTTTTAAGAGAAGTATCATTCAATACTAATAAATGTATGAGATAAAAATGTACTATTTTAATTTGACTGAGGCTTTGAAACAACTACATAATTTAAAAAATCTGACTGTGACCAAAATTTTGAAATAATAGTATTTATCTAATGTGAGAACCTCAATTGCAATAGATATGGCTATGAAATATCTTCTTTTAAACATTTTGTCAATTTAAGACCAACAGCAATCCTTTTACATCAGTAATGAATCTTCCCTGATTCATGAGAAACAAACCATTTTAAGAATAATGATAAAATTTGATAATCGAGGGATTTTTAGTTAGATCGGTCTTCAATTATCCTAATTTGTAATGTCTTTGAGCATTTAGACTCATATATTTCATAACTTTATACATTTTGATGTTTGAGGGTAGTATTAAGCTAGTCTCTGCTGGCACACTTCAAACTCTTTGTTAAAACAAGATTAACTATGAAATGAAATCATAACTTGAAGCCATCCACAGATATGCTCCACTTTCAAATGTAGATATCAAATTCATCGTTAAGTGATTTCAAAATCTAGCCCTGTATTTCTTCAGGAATGGCAAGTGTGAATCTGTAAATCCATCTAGATCCATAGTATTAGAAAATATGCCAAGACCAAAGAACTAACATTATAAGATTATGGGCCAATTGCCTTTAGGGATTATGGAAATGTAAAAGTATTCTAGGATAACTGCAACATATCACAATTAGTTCGGCATATAATTACAAAGCACAATATAAAATTAAAAGGAGTTTTGATAGTAATACTCAAATGTGAGTGAGTTTTTCAGTTTACTTGATGAAGAAGAAAGCCAAATAGATTGCCAAATATGTTGTTAGACCTGGATGTATGTAATCTAGATAGATATAGGTGTAGAGCTGCTAGATCAACAACTCAATGCTGCCAGTACTAAATAAAACTTTAATCTATAAATTTCTAAATGAAATAAATAGCTTTCGCTGAAATGGATAGGAAGTAGACATAAAGCTAAACAAAGGGAAATCTTAAAGATCTTGCTCAATAAACATAAAGACAGAGAGACAAAAGTACTCAGGGTTTGCTGGCGCCATGCAGTGTTTTTTATCTCTCAAAACATACCTGCCTACTTGAAAATTTTAAAATCAGTAACCAACACATTATTCATCAGTAATAAATGGTAAAATTTCAGTAATACTAAACCAAATAAAAAATGCTAAATACACCCTTTTTATACCTAAAATAAACTTAACATATATATTAATAATGCTGTGCCGATAATGATAAAATGAAGTTTTAATGTTGCATGCGGTAACGTATGTAAAAAAAAATTGTTTTCTCTAGCACGACCAAATTGCTGTGAAATAAAAATCTGTAATACTTCTTCCATTTCCATAAGTCCATAATTATCATCACATTTCCGTGAAAATTATGGACGATGCGTAAAAGTATGCAGGTATGTCATAATTAAGCGGGTGGTTCAAAGCCCTTGCTTTGCATAACATTTCTTTGTCATATTTTTTTTTTTTAAGGATCATTATAGGAGGATAGAGTGGGAATGGGTTGGGTTTCTTTATTTTCCTATTTTTTAAATTTATTTATTCATACTTTTTCCGCATTTGTTTTTTGTTTTTTGCTTTTTTCGTTTTTTATTTTCATTTGAACACATTCATTTTGTTCAATCCTTTTTCAAGATTATTCTCAAATTATCATAATATGAAACCTTTTTCTATCTCTATATTACATTATCCTCCTGCTCTGAGAGCAGGGTATTTCATCCAATATGAAAGATTAATTCAGAAAAAGGCTCTATTAAAGGACTACTAACAAAAATTTTCCACCTTCTTTTTAAGTCATCACTATCATCATGAAGACATCCACCATGTAGACATAAATCTAGAAAATTTCATTGCTATAAATAGTCCTACTTTTATGCAAAAGGTTTACAATTAAGATGTCAAACAATTAATTACCTGGTTTCTGGTTGCCTGATCCTTTCTTTTCCACAAATTTTGTAATCAATTTTTGCACAGTCATTTCATCACAGTTTTGTTTAAACTCTTCATGTACCTTACAAAATTGATAAATATTTTCAAATCATAAAAAAATAACTATATAAATCTAAGTATTAAGATTTGCAAAACCCTAATAAGAAAATATGAAATTATTCACAGTATACTGGCTATTGATATGTGGAGATGACTGACTTTGATTAATCATAAGATTAACGTATCAAAACAATATCATGTGCAAAAGAAAAATCCTAAGGACAGAAAACCAAAGGCAAAACTATATTTTTTCATATCTTCTATCCAGGAAATATAAACTGTCCTTTCTGTCTCCCTCCTTATGAACTTACTATGTAATATAAGAAAGACAGAAAAAAAAAAAAAACCCAGTATAAAAAGATAGCAAGAGTTCACCTGTCCTAAAAGAGCATGTTCATTTTCCCATGATTTGGCAAATGTGTCTATAAAATCTTTCATTTGACAAATGTGTTCCTCTTCCAATTCTTGGTAATGCTAAAAGTGAATAAAGAACACAATGATTGTAACTGTAAAATTGACAGAAATGATTTTCTTCAACATTAGATTTCAAATTTTAATTAATATTTTCATACAGTTATAACTTGTCTAAGACAGCCATTCTTTGTTCCTGAAAGAAGTGGCTGCCTTAGACAAGAGGCCGTCTTTAACAAGTTTAATATCATGACTGTACTTAAGTCCACAGACTACAAAATGCATTATCATGCCTGCATTGCTGATAGCCAGATATAGCAATGATGTAATCAACGGCAATGCCATGTCCCTTTGGCAAACAAAATTGCCTCCATTTAATCAAAATTATGCTGCTTGGTTGTATGGACAGTAAATGACAAAGGGACTGGCACACAATATGCCTACTTCCAACCAAATGGTGCGAAGTGCGGTTATCACATCAGGTAGTGGTCAGTGAAGAAAAGGGGAGGCAAATAATAAAGTTTAAAGTTAAAAAGGAAGTGATCAAGAACAGGAAAATCTTTTTGATTTTACTTTCCGGCTGCCCTTGCTAAGTTCAAAAGTTCTTTTATACCAAAAATTATTTGCTAAGGCTGTGTAAGACAAGTGGCTGGCTTTAACAGTATCAAAGGAAAGAAAGGAGAAAACAGCCAAATCTAGAAAGAGGCTGCCATGGCAGTTATGTTTAAAGGCTTTGCATGAAAAAGCAAAGTCAAATTCAACCTAAAAGTTAATAAGACTAAAAGCAGAGAAGTAGCGATCAATGATACAAAATCCTAGAGAGATGACACAATGAAAGCTAAAAAAAAATTAACTCAAAAGAATTGTTGACATACATAGGATATATACACCAATATATTGATCATTTATATAGGAGTATATACACTTCAAAATAATCTTACATGGCAAGATTCAATCATTTTCACTTCAAAGTCATTTCGCACATCCTTATACTTTTCAATGAGACTTTTGTATTCGTCCACTGAGGATGAAGGAAAATGTAACAGAATTAATACACAATTCACAAATTGTTGTTTTTTTTCACATTTATGCACAGTGAATCAAAATAGAAAATCTAAGACATAATTAGGTCATTTACTTAAAAAAATCAAAATGACAATTCCACATTAATGGTAAATTAACCCAGTCAAACATGATTGGTTTTCTCAGGGTTTCAAGTATCATGTCATGCTAGAAAATATAGTAATGTAGCCCTGCATATGACAAGATCTACTTCAGGAACAATCATATCACATTGGGCAACATTTTGATGATCAAATGCAATTATGTAATTTTACGTCTCAATAAAGTTTATCAAAATTGTAATCAATGACAAGTCATGAATACATGTAAAATGAATGAGGGCAATAATGGTTAGAACTGGGAAGAGGAAATTATCCTTTTGAGTTTTTAAATCAAATGCTTACTGTGAATGCGACTTATAAATAGTTTTAAAGTAGTGCAGCTTAAAAAGATAAGTACACTGTCCAAAAGAGAAAGGATGTTGTTTATAATCATTAAATAGTACTTGGGTATAAACATGATTAGCATTACAATTTTATTTCTAAGTAAAATGATACATACTTGACTTCTTGTATTTAATCTCAGCCTGTGGACAAGAAAAACAAAAGCATGCATGAATTATGAGAATTTCCCAGCATCAAAGAATTGATATTTAAATCTTCAGCAAAACTTAAACTTCATCACATCAAGGTGAGGAGTTCCTGAACTCACAAATTTCATGCAAAATAAGACAACAACATTTGGAATTATAGTCCAGTGGTTGATATTTTGTTGAAAAAAAGAGGGTCCTTGATTCAATAGCTGGTTTAGGTGCAATGGTGAGTTCTTGGAAAAGACTCTTCATATGCATTTTTCCTCACTGCACTCAAATAGTACAAATAAGTACCTGGCTTTGGTCAGGCTCAGATCTTGCCAGCATGAACAGTGTCTTTACTGAGGAAGAGTTGAGAATGATATGGAACAAAGAGCCCTACCAAGGATGCCTGTTAATTATATTGAGTGGATTTTGAGCTCATGAGAACCTCCATTATGAATATCTCATCAAATTACATGTGCATAAAAACAAGTCCAAAAAGACATTTTATTGATGTCATCATATATGATTTTTTTTAAACTGCTCTCTGTTTAATCAAGCCTACAGATCTTATTGGTAACTTCATTCTCCGAAATCTGATATGGAAAACTAAGCTTATATTGCATTATTAAACATCTATGCTGTTAAAGCATTATCTAAGTATAAGCGTTAACATATCAAGGAGATTTACGAAATAAAAAAGTTAATCCCTGCATTTCTTTCTCTGCTGTGAGGGAACTTCCCGTTTTATTCAGAACCAAACATGGACTTTTTTTTTTATATCACCACTTCTTAACAAGAATCATTTCATGTCTGTAAAATGATTATTAGGTCAATAAACTTTTCTTTCTTTAGATGAAGATATTTGTTTGAATTCTTTAGCTTACAGTAGTTAAATCCTAACTTTAACAGAAGTACATTCTTGGATATAATATTTGTTCTGAACAGGTATCTAATTAATACATTTTCATCAGATGGATGACTCTTCAGCAAGATTCAGAAAATTGGCAGATTCACTTACCTTTTCAAGATCTTTGGCTGATGCATTGTCTCTCCTTAGTCTCTCCAATTCAATGCAGCGAGTATGGTAAATTTCCCTTGCCTACAGAAAAGATATAAATTAGAAACTGCAAGACCAAGGGTACTTGGATTATAATCATATTTCATTCTGATTAGCCCTATTTAATCCCTTCACTGCTGACCAAAACTGTGCATCTATTTAAGGAATTCAGCTACGAGAGACGACCTTTAGTTTAGAAGTGTGTTTGTCCTCTTGTTAAAATGAAAATAGGAAAATAAAAGTGAAATAAAGGCACATACATACGTTTCACTGTGATGTATGAAGCACCTCAATAGGGCAGTGAAGGGGTTAAAAGGTCTTTTTCGACTTTTATTATTTTCATCTGTAAGCAGGATTAAACATTTTGCCATCTGATTCAGACCCTCTACAATCATTTGAATGAGTGTTGGTGATTGCCCAAATTTTGGTTTCATGTTGACTCCAGGGCCTATTTCTAACTTAAAGCCAAATATTCTTTGCTAGAAAATACCAAACTGATTTTAATATAGTCACCAAGCAGCAAGAGATAGAAAGGGGTGAATAAGGGCAATTTTTCCATTAAACTTTGCCGATTTATGAGCTGATTTATGGGCTCAGTGGTTTCATCCAAGTCAAAACGTTTTACTATGGGAATGCGGCGCCGTGCATTCAACCTTTAAGTATCTATTCTTGCAAAACAATTAGAGAATTGTAACTTATTGTTTACCTTATGTAATGCTGTGGTTGTCTGCTGAATTGATTGCACAGATTCAAGGGTTCCTTGTTCAGACTCTTTCATCTATTCAATATAAATGTGGATACAATTTTAGTTCATCAAAAGGATTTTGTTTAGATCTGCCCCGTTGAAAATGTTATTACAGTATACTTATGAACACACAAATACCTAGTATAT
>JASKDV010209730.1:0-10381 GCA_032466395.1 Aegires albopunctatus
TATTATTATTATTATTATTATTATTATTATTATTATTATTATTATTATTATTATTATTATCATCATCATCATCACCACCACCACCACCAACATCATCATCAACACACACCATCATTAGTTGACTTTTATGCACCATGAGTATTTCTGTTTTCGTTCCATTATTTTAATGTCATTTTAGAGAATTGATTGTTCTAAATTTTGGCTTTCAGCTGACCAGGAATTCATTTTAGGCCTAGATCTAGATCTAGAATCTACGCCTTTTTTCACCCCATTGTTAATTAAAATTCTCGATTTATTTATTGAAATAGACCTAGAATCTAGATCTATCTTGTCTCGTGTTGACCACAGAGAATGGATATAGGCCAACCATAGACTTTGTATTACTGTCTATGAGTCTCTACAGAGGGTATCTGTGAGGCCAACATAAACGAAAAAAATATCAAATGGACAAAAGAGTCGAAATTTGACGAGGGTCACTAAGGACAAAGGTTAGGTCATTTTGGTTCAGGTCATGGAGGTCAACATGTGACCCCCGCCCCCCCGTCATGCGTAGATGACTTTTTAAAAACAAACAAACTGACACGACTCAACTTGGTTGAGTATTAACTTGGCCTAGATTCTGCCAATCACTTACTTTTTCAATTACTTAAAACGAGACATAGAAAATTGTATAAACATCTTTGAATCAGCTTTTCACGCAGGCCTAATAGATCTAAATCCTGTATGAATTACAGATAATTATGGCTTACACAGTCTACATAGCATTGGTAGTTGCAGTACTGGCCATTGGTATATTTGTCACTCGTTCACCCCCAAATCTTTCAAAACGGCTTTTGGATTGGAAAAAAGCAGGAAATTTTATTTCTTGGAAAGGAAAAGATATATTTTTCTCTGGTAAGTAAATCTAGAACTAGATCCAGGCTTATGAAGATGAAATTTAAAAAAGTAATATTTATACCCTTCACAATCAATTAAGGATGGGTATCATTGGTGTAGTTCTTAAAACAAGTCTATTATAACTACTGCAGCTGCATTCTCATGCTGATACTGATCGGCTTGGTGATAGCAAATCTTGATATTTACATGAATTTCTCAATAACCACAAGTCACTGGCGATGAGTCCCTACGTAATACTTTTTTTCCGATTAACCTCATTAGATACAAGGGTTAATGAGCACCTGATTATAAAGACTGTGTTGCTCAACTCCAGTATATGTAATCGTGCTAACTGGATACAAGTTTCTTCTAATGTGTTGTATGTTGCTGTCGATCAGGGAGTATAAAAGTCACTATTAAGCATCATGAACACAGATATGCTGTGGATGTCAGTGCTAGATAAGATCAACTTTGACTTTACTCGTCAAAATTATTGTGCTAACTGTTCTTGATCATCAATATTTTGATCTCAAATCATTCAAAATGTACTAGATCTAGATCTATATCAGTTCATGATTCATGTGTCACTCACAAACGTAATATGTTATAGGATATTATCACCAAGTTTGTTAACCTCTTTGTTTCTTAACTTTTATTTCCCAGATGTCAAAGGTTTGGCGGTAAAAATGGAGATGTTATTTGTCTGCACGGTTTTCCAACAAGCAGTTATGACTGGATTAAGGTGATATTTTATAGCAGTAATCAAAATGAATTAGATAGGTTATATTTGTTGTAACTATTTCAGTCAGATTGAAAGGAAAACGTTTATGATACAGAGCCAATTGTCAATCAAAATTCGTTATAACACATAAACAGGTCTGAGAGCAGGTGCCATCCAGGCTTGAATTTGATATCCAATTTTTTAGGTTTCCTTCTGCTCCCTATCCTTAAGTTGGTTGGATAAATTTAGTGTCGTCCTATCAGAGATAGACTATATTCAAGGAGGTCCCATGTGTATATAGGATTACTTTGGCTATTTATAAGGCAGTTTTGGACAACTGAGATCTCCAAAGTAGTGGAGATGGGTAAATTTAAAAAAAGATAAAAAATTCTTTGGCTTTATATGAAAAATGACTTTATGACTTAACCATGACAATATTGCTGAGCGATTATATAAAAAAATATGTGAATACCAAAAAGAAATAAAAATAGTACTTCATCCTTGTTTTTAGTTAGATTTTGAACAAATTGCATAAGGATTTTTTACATGCTTGCCACCAAACTGACATATATGCTTCTTTTTCTCCTCAGATTCTTCCCGATTTACAAAAAGAATTTCATCACATAGTAATGTTAGATTTTTTAGGGTATGGATTCAGTGATAAACCTGTAAGCTTTACTCTATGCTTTTTTAATCTTAATTTTTTTTTTTTAATATATTATTCGTAACAGACTTAAATCATAAATTTGTTCTTATCTTTAAGTAATCATATGCTGCTCTTGGACTCTTTCAAAACAGTTATCAGTAATGTTTTGGTAAATACTTAATTTCAAGCCATGGTTGTATACAGCAAAGACTATAAATGATATTTGACATGAATCTATTAGCACATAAAGACATTCAGAAATATAATGATTTAATTCATAATCCATCCAAATAATAACATATATTGATCTATTTTAATCTGACCAAATCCCTCATTAGTTTTAGGATTATAATTGAGAAAAAGTTTCAGTAGTATAAAAGTAAACATTGTTTTTATTGATATATTTTTTTTTTTACTTTTCTCAGTCAAATCAGACCTATACTATAGGTGAGCAGGCTGATATTGTTGAACATCTAAGTAAATATCTTGAACTGAAAAAAGCTCATATATTGTCCCATGATTATGGCGATACTGTAGCCTTGGAGCTGCTTTCAAGGTAACTTTTTGTATCTAGATCAAAGTTGATATTGGTGATGATGGTTGATAAAAATATGCTAGTAGCATGTAGAATGGCTGATGTTATGGATGTACTTTGATATGTAGATATAGAGTATGCACATTAATTGGTACTGTAACTCAGGGACAAATGTAACTATGGATATGAAGGTCCGCTTTGTTTTGTTTTTTTGTCTACAATGCAGGCAATCTTCTACTGCAAATAGTTCTTCCTCGTTGAAGAAACTTAACACCACAAATAAATTGATAATCAAATAGTGTATATTATGTCAAGTATTATATGATCTTTTCATGATATTTGGAGGTTCAGCTGCATCAATGTTACATTCATGATATCATACTGTATCATACTTGCCTTGGTTATTCTATATACGATACTCTTCGGCTTATAACCCACCCCACAGTTGACACAGGTACCGGGTTATTAGCCAGAGTGGGCTATTAGGCACATATGCAAATGAAGGTAAAAAGGGTAGTTTTTAAAATTACTCAGTTATGCCCCTTTTTTGCAGCATAAACTGACATGACCCTGTCGCCCTGTTTCATACACCTTCCTGTGTTAACAGGACTGTTTGGATTGGGTTTTGTTTTGTTTTGTTTCTTGTTCACGGCCGGTGGGAACCAGTTGGCTTCAGGCTACGCCCTCCAGAGTACTGTATTGGGCTTGCATCAACCATGTTGCGTTTAATAAAGTCTTATACAATGAAATAGTAGCGCCGGGCCCGGCAAGTTTGTTGCATGCGACCTCCACTGTATTGCAAGACAACTGTTTACAATTAAAATCCATAATTGTGATGCTATAAATAATACTAGCACAATGTAAGGTAAAAGAAAAGTATATTGAGTTTGTGGAGCTTTCCTCCTGAAATCAGTTAAAAATAGTAAATTTTTGGGGATGAAATGAATGATTTCTTAGAACGTTTATTCAAAGAACGAGCATTTCCATTATAATACAGTCTGGTCTCTCTATTCTGTATTTCCGTAATCTGAACGATTTTATGGGAACAGATTTTGTTCTTATTATTTCTTAGTATTCCCTAATCCGAAAAAGTTTGTAATCCGAATAAAATGCCAGAAACGGAGGTGTTCAGATTAAAAAGACCAGACTGTAGTTGGTAGATAGGGTTTGGTCTTTCTCTTCTTCATTCTTTTTTTAACACCATCTCAACAGCCTTTTTTTTATAGACTTTGATATGTATTCAGGTGGTGTGAAAATGTTTGATAGTTTCATTAAGAGGTGATGTTGCCACTGTATCTCAATGGTGCCATATTGCTATCTGTAGCTCTACCATCATTTGTATCAATACCGAGAATAAAACTACAAGTAAAATACACACCAAAGGATAGCTAAGAAATCCGTTGTTGAATAATCCATGCAATTTCCAAGGGAAATGCGTTAGCTTTAAGAAAGGATAAGCATATGACAACACATTTAACACAAATAAAATAAGGGACATTGCAATTGGAGTTGCACCTCTTATGAGTTTGAGGTTGAGGCATGGAGGGTGATCAGGAAAATTTTCCTCAGACTCATAATTGGACCAAAATATTGCTACTCAACCATGGCATTCTTAATTGATTGTTCATTGTTATTAAATGCATTTCTCGTACAAATATTTCATCATGAAAATGATATCTGACATTACTTCAAAGATCTTTTTAGGCAAAGGTTGTCAAGAAAACTGAAATACAAAAATAAGAAATTAATTTATTATTTTTTTTATGTCTTAAAAACTATTCTATAGATTATTTGTGATCTTGAAAGTAATAAAGAAATTGTAGCCAAATCAATTAGAGTGATTGATGGCTGAGTGATGAGTGTCATTGCACTGTGACCGAGAAGTCCTGAGTTCGAGCCCCACTTCCGCATCTGTTTTTTTTTTCCTTGGGCAAGACAATTAACCTTAAACCCCTATTCTCCCCACCTGTGACATTGCACTATGGTTGACACCTCTGATATTTCAGTCTTCCTTTGGAATAGACCAAAAACAATAACATTAATAACAACAATGAAAAAGGTTCCCCTCAGGATTGATAAAAGGAGTTTTTATTTTTATTTTTTTATTGTTTTGTTGATTTAAAAAAAATAGTAATAAAATTGCTTGATCATCACACATAGAAGACTTTCCTGTAATTATATTTTTATTATTATTGTTGTTGTTATTTTTATTACTGTTGTTATTTATTATTATGATTCCTTTTTGCACTTAGGCTCACCGGGAAACCTACGACAGCGTAAAAAACCCCAAGAGGAGGAAGACATTAACACCATCCTTCAACATCACCATAAACTACAGGAAAGACTGGCAGAGGAGATGCTGATACACACCAGAGCTCTGAAGCAGAATATCACTGAAGCTGGAAAAGTTGTACGAGACGACACTAAGGTAGGAAAGGTTACCAAAACACCCTGGCATATTTATACATGTATTGGTTTTTGTTTCAGAGAGCATTGGCATATTTGATAATAATGTTAATAGTCATGGTGATAAGGATGATAGTTATTATTGTAACCATAATAATAATAATGATGATGATAAAAATAAAGCTGATCTTTTATGTTGACACTGTTGAGAAAATCGATAGCACCTAGAGGAAGCAGATTTGCCATGCATGCATAAAATGTTTTTTTAGTGCATATGGCACAGCTTGATTTATTATTTAACTTTTAAGGCTTTATTTTTTTTTTTTTAATAGATTCTGATTCTCAGAAAACAATGCGTAGTCATTATCATTGGATTTAAAGATTGCAGACTAGCCTTTGCACAATTTCAAACTGATACCTCCCTCATTATATTATATAAATCCTTTTTTCTTTTTTTTCTTTTCATCTTAAGAAAAAGGTAATATTAAAGAGTTAAGTTTCCATAACTCCCAATAATAGATTATTTATTTATCATTTTTGACACGTTTGCCTCATTTGGTTTTTTTTAATAAGTTATTACATCCTTAATCTCCATCCTCCAATAAGTATTTATAGTACGAAGCCAGATGATTGAAATAACACTATCCCTTTTATTTTAATAATTAGTTCACTTTTTTTTTTCGTTTGTTCGTTTTTGCTTACTTTGTATCTCATACTCTTCCTTTTTTTCCCATAGACAATCACAGAAAGTACAAAGTTAGCTGACATCAACTCGGCCAAACTTAAAGTGGAAAGTGAACGACTTGAGGCACACACAAAGACATGTTCATGGTGGATCTGGGTCATGCTCGTTATTGTTATCATTACTTTTGTTTCCATGGTTTTGTTTATGAGAATATTTTCAAAGTGATTCTGTACACATTCGTCTATGTATATAATTATTCGTTTTTATCACCTTTGTTGTTGAAGCCAAGAAATAATTATGATTATGGTGCAATAAATATACCAAATTCTTTGCATTTGCACGACTTTGTCAATTGATTTCTTCTTTTTTAGAGTGTTTGGTTGCTTTTTTGGATCTGTGTGATTTAGTGTAAATATAAAAATGTATTTCAAAGATAAATTTTGTGGTCTGCATTCTACCCACCAGTCATTTCACTTTCAGTTTCACACATATTTCTTACCCTCTTCTTAGGTAGCATACAGTAGGACAGCTTAGTATCAACTCTTTTCAGTCATTTCACACATATTCTTTATCTTCTTCTTAGGTAGCATACAATAGGACAGCTTAGTATCAACTCTTTTCAGTCATTTCACACATATTATATGTTCTTTTGTTGTCTTCGCTGCTGATAATTCGATTCCCATTTGTGTTTGGTCTGACGTTGAGCTCTTGGGCAATGTCTCTTAACACTGTAGCTCATATATTTTTCACTGTACTGAAGTACACCGCCCCTGCCCCAACATTCTAGTCTGCATGTCAGCAGGAAAGAGTTTATTATTTACCATTCTGCTGTGTTCTTCCCATAGAATTGAAAAGGTATTTGTATGAAATCATTCGATTCGTATGCCTCACTCGATTCAGGTGTGAATGAGCACATTAAAAATCACCATTTTATATCTTCTTCAGAACTAGAATAATCCCTTCTTGTAAATTAACATTATATTGCTTTTTGATAATCTCACAGATTTTCACTAATTTCAACATCAAGGTTTACTTGGCAAGTTGACTTGGAACAAGATTATTCTCTACACTTTGTATATGGGGGTTGGGGGGGGGGGGGGGGGTGTCATGCAGAGTGCGCACTAATGAGAGCTCTTTTTAAAAAGTGCACCTACATGTATAGCACTTATTGCCAAGGCTTAGCCTCTAAGCGCTTTACATTGACTTTTTTGCTTCCCCTGGACGACAGCAACACAAAACACATATGAAAAGACTGGCAACCTGAGTGTTAAGATGCAAAAACAATTTTTGGACATGGCCAACACTGTCTTAACTGCCAGAAATTCATTCATACCTGAGTCGAGTGAGGTAGATGAGACAAAGTGTCTTACTTAAGGACACACCGCCAATAACCAAAAGTTATCTAGAACATTTTGTGTTCAGTGGGATACCATCGCATGAGTCACCCAGCCATCCGCTGTTGGTGGGTAGAGCTGCTTGAGATTCTCATTTGAACTGTTTATTAACCATAGGCCATCAACCCCCTTTTACTCTCGCATATTGGCAAGATCAACATTTAATGTACTCATTTTATACAAATGAATGCGGTGGGGAAAATGTGTATAAGGGTGAAGAATAGCTTTTCACAAAGATTAATAAATTCATCTATCTGGGAACCGAGCTGTGCACCTTTGATCACAGTCAGAGCCCAAATGTCTACCCATGCTCCGTCATACCAGTTTATGCCAGCACGAAGAATTAATCTAAAGTAAACTGCATGTCATCAGGATTAGATACTCAACTAAACTAAGACACAGCGACTATATTTCTGCTCTGTCCATCGATGTAAATATAGGTCTAGATCAATACGCAACAAGAAGTTAACATTTGTGAAAATTCATATTCTTCTTCCACACTTAATATCTAACATTAACATTATTAACAGAAAAGCACCTTCTAGTTCTAGAGAAAAGTAAGAGAATAGAATTTAAAAAAAAAAAGAAAAGAAAAAAGTAGCCCAACTATGGTATTGTTAAGTCATGGGTCTAGCTAGATTGCTTCTCATTCGTCTAGTCTAGGTCCAGAACAATGTAAGACATGGGTGTTAACAAGGATATCGGCCTCAAAGAGAGCCCGTCGGCATTAAAAAGGATCCATCTCTACTATTTAGTAGACCAGCGATGTGCTTTTTTTTTTTTTTTTTGAAAAAAAACTCGAATTCAATTCCCATTTACGACAAAAGTGAATAAATGAATATCTAATTAATACAAATAATGCAAACCCCTATCTTTCTCTGTTAAAAAAAATAATTGAAATTAAAGTTGTTCATTATATCATTATAAAAATAGAATAAAAATTATTCGATGATAGGATGGGAAGAGGGGAGGAAGGGATCAAGAATGTTAAGGGGCGGGCAGGTGTTCTGGCGAAGATTGCAAAAAGGGGGAGCGGCGTGACCCCTGATCTAACCTAAATCTTCCGTTCCATGTAAGTAAGTAGCCGATTTCTATATCAATTAATTTCAGAAGCCGTTGCTCTTCTCAGCAAGCTTAAGTAGCTTTAATACACCCTCCCCTTTTTTCTCAACTCAAGAAAATAATATATCTAGCCTAATAATAACATTGTCACTATTCGCCTCAACGTATTCTTTCGTATACAATATTTGGTACCTCTGCTGGAACCGGAACGAGCGACAGTCGACAGACAAAACCGTTGATTTCTCTTGGCATATTATGAGAGTAGTGTCCCTTGCATCATAATTGTGTAAAATTGACCCCATTACTCCTTGGCCTTCTTGTGTAATGAAATCGAAGGAGACAAAATAGAAGTGAACTTCAGACCCCGAGACAGACCAAGGAAACCTTCTAAGATGCTTTCAGCGGCTAGACAAACGTTTTGTCGCTCGGTTAGTAGATCTATGAATTTTTATCTCTCCCTGGATGAACATTTTTTATTGCTTTTCAATTCTTGTTTGATCACATATCTCTAGATCTAGATCTAGATCTAGATTAGATCTAGATTCTAGATCTAGATCTAGATATAGATTTAGATTTATCTAGAAATCTAGATATCTAGAATCTAGATCTAGATCTAGATTTAGATCTAATCTAATCTAGAATCTAGATCTAGATCTAGATCTAAATATCTAGATCTAGATCTAGATCTAGATTTAGATTCTAGCTCTACATGATGAAGGAATGATTTTACCTCGTAGTAGTCGTAGTAATCTACCGGCTTTAGGCTTATAAATACACTCTAGATCTAGATCTAGAATCTAGATCTAGATCTAGATCTAGATCTAGAAATCTAGATATTTATTAACCCTGAATTAGGCCGAATCCTGTTAATAGGCCACACATCAATACAGCAAGAGACCTTAGATCAGCACCAATAATATGAAGACAGCTGCAATCCTAACCTGCCTTGAAGTCAAGATAAAAAAATAGGATTCATTCCTTACTGATCTTACTGTCATAAAATCCTGTTCATATAGATCTAGATCTAGATTTCTAGATCTAGCTCTAATTAGGGGAATAGCGCATGTATGTAGGCCTATTCGAAGTTGACACAGTATGTTATCTATATCAATTGCGTCGAAGTGTAATAGGAGCTAGATCTAGATCTACTCTGCTGAAACAGAAAGTAGGACTCTTCAGGAGTAAGGACTTTCTGTACTTTCTCAATCAATCACAAATCATTATAAATTATAAAGGAGAGGAGAGGGCTAGATCTAGATTCTAGTTCTTGAAGAATCAAGAATCAATAGGATCTACAGGTCAATATAATTATAAATAGGCCTAAACTTGAAAAAGTATTATAACTTGCCATTGTTGAGATAATAATAATAGACAACTTTGCTCTTCTAATTAATTTAACGTTAATTTAATTAGAGGTAGAGAGAGAGATTCAATGCTTGGGGAAGATAAAAGGTCAATATAAAACCGCTTGCCATGTGAACAGTAAGGTCAGTAAGGAATTATTCCTATTTTGATCTTGACTTCAGGACAAGTTAGGACTGCAAGCGGTTGTATTTTATATGGTAGCGTCAATTGTAACCGGATGATCCGGTCGGAATTGACAACGCATCTATGGTAAACGGATGGTCCGGTCACATTTGATACCACGTCAATTGTCACCGGATGGTCAGAATTGTCACCGGATAGTCCGGTACCGAAGACAACACAGTAAATCTGTGTACTCTTCGTCCGGTACCATTAATTATATAATTTCCAAATAAAAATCAAGAAGAGGAAGAAAGAAGAATTTAAGCAGCAGATGAAGCAATGCCATAAGATTTTGAATTTTACTTTCCCATCCCCTAGGCTTTATTATGATATACTAGCAGAGATAATTGTAAAGGAAGTGTCAATTGCGACCGAGGAATTGATACCGTATCAATTGCGACCGAGTATGTAGGAGCTCTTTTGCTGAAGAAAGTAGCCTAAGCGTAAAACTAGCATGGCTAGTCTGTCATCGGTCATCACTTCGAACTTTTCATTCAGTTACAAATCAAAACAGAAAGCAGAGAGGAGA
>JASKDV010209741.1:0-10380 GCA_032466395.1 Aegires albopunctatus
GCAAGGACCCCCCCCCCCCCACCCCCCTCCCTTTTGTTTTTCCACGTTTTAACTCTTCCTCCCCCTCTTCTACTTTTCCCGTCGTCCGCCTCCTCATCCCACCACCCTACTCATTCCTCCTTGCCCTCTCTTCTATTTTCTACTATATTTCCTCCCCGTTTTGGTCTTCCTCCTTTTCCTCCTCCTTGATCTCCCTACTCTCTATTCATCCCCCCCCCCTCTTTAATTATATTCTTCTCTCCTCCTCCTCCTACTCCCTTTCTTCCACTTCTTTCTCTTTCTTCCTTCCAGACCTCCTCCTCCGCCTCCTCCTCATCATCATTACCTGGTTACAATAGTGATGAAAGCATTACTCCTCTTCATTCTCCTCCATTTTCTCTCCTCCTCCATTCTCCGTCTTCCCTCCTCCTTCTCTCCTCTTTCTTTCCCTGCTTCTTCTATTACTTTATTCTACTCCTAATCCCTCCTCCTCTCCATCTGATTACAATGATTATGATAGGGATCAAGGTATCAGATGGTAATTAATGTTAATTTGAAGCAAGATAACTATAAACATCACTATTGGGTGTAATTTTAAGATGGGTGAAACGCTTATGTTACAGAAAAGAATGCATGGCGGAAAAAAACCCCCATAAAGAACAAAACATTAAAAAAAAAACAACAACCCCTAAAGACATAAGACCAGTGCATGAAGAGATTAATCTCCGGGACACAGGTAACGACAAGGAAATCAGGAGTAGAGTCCCACATTTTTTAAGGCACACGGTTTGTGTGGTAGTTTGCCATTGCTTTCCACGTCGACTTTACTTTCGTCGGCTCTAAAAAGATCTAGTTACCCATTCATTCACTGCTGGGTCGACAGGGAAGCCACGAGAAAAATCTGCCGGGACTGAGGGTTTGAACCCGGGAATCGCAGTTTGGAAGCCCAACGCTCTATCGACTGAGTTACCCGGAGATCTAGGTATTATTGTGTAGCATACCACTAGTGTAGGGAACTACGCTATCATTCCTTGCGTGTGGTAATGGCTGTAGAGAAAGGAATGAACGGTGCTATCGGTGTTATCTACGATATTCTTATGTTTTTACACGGCAAGGTGTCTGGAATCTGTAATGGGGATAGCTGATATAAAGAGTACAACTGTCACTAGCAATTGTTTAAGATGCCGAAAGGATGACTAGATTTCTAGATCTATTTACAGAGTGAATTTAAGATCGGACTTTGTACTGATTAACATCGCCTTCCTCTCCCGTCTGAGTATAGGCCAAGCACAAGCGAATTCCATCTTTCTCTATCTTGGGCCATCTTTTTAAGCTTGGTCCACGTGAGTCCCATCTCTTTGATTTCTATGTCAATACATCTTTTCCATGTCTCCCGTGGCCCACCACCCCTGCCTCGCGCTCCCTGTGAGTGGATTCCATGGAAAATTGAAAATGGACTTTGTATTGCTAAGGATTTATTGTGTCTGTTTTACCGTAAGCTGTTTTATTTTTAACATCCTCTAATCTAAACATAATTATCATTATCAACGGATGTTTCATTTTTTTAAAAGACAGACACATCAAGTCTCACCAGGAAGACTTTCTCAAAGGCTAGAAGACATTTCACCAAAAGGAAGAGATTAAATTTAGTATCTGGATCTTATCTGCAATAGAAAAGGCACTTTGTCCAAAAGATAATATAAGTCATCAAAATGGACGTCTATAATCAAGGGTAAGCAAAGGCATGAAGAAGGAAGTGAGATAGATAGAATTATGACGTAGGAAAGAAATACATTACAGGCAGGGCTAACAGCGGCGTTAAGTGTTGTGGGGCTTCGGGGCTTAAGCCCCACCTCAAAATTGTTCTATGCTTTGTTGTCTTATTATGAGCCAAGCATGCACTGTAGAAGAATAATAGGTAAACGTTATATAAGACCCAGTCTCAGCTTTACCCACGTGACACCACTGAGGGCTAGTATTGATTTAGATCTACCCTTTGCTCTTTCTAATTCAACGCTAAATCACAAGGATTTTTCTTTCTTTAAAAAAAAAAAATCTAAATGTTAGTTTTCTTTTCTTTTCTTTCTTTCTTTTTATCATATCTTTTATGTTTCTTTGTAAGCTATTCACTTTGACAAAGACTCGGTATTTGCATATTGACGGTTCTTGTCATACTACTTGAGTTCATTCATTTTTAATTCTTTTTAAAGGACATTTTACGGCGTTAACCCCGAAGATCCTACTTTTCGACATGACAGTTTAAAAAAAAATTGGCAGGAAATGCTCCAAGCTGGACTCAGTCAGACAATCGTTACGTCGGGCAAAAAGACCAAGTGAAAGTGGATCGCAATTGGAATAAAGAGAGTTGCCAGATAAAAATAAAGCACTTAGCCAAATTGACAGTAGTATGACATTTTTGGCCAGGAATCTAGATGGTTTTGGATTATCCTTTAATGGCTCGAGTTACGTCCCCTCCTTATCGGTCTATTAGAAGTTGATGAGTCGATGTCTAAACTAGAGTTGTTGCTATTAAGACATTGACTTATTTAACATTTCAGCACTGTCTATTGATGCGCCAAGGGAAATGCGTTTTTAGGATTAGTGTGACACAATTTACTAACTTGATGGTTTCAGTTACATTCAACACATCTTTGCCATTAACTCATTCAGTGCTGAACCTAATCTCAGTGAACGGCCCCAATATACTGGGCAGCAATGTTCCTATGGTGAGGAAAAGTTGGCTATATTTATTTTAAAAAAGATCACAATTCCTGGTATCAATGACAAGAGAAAGAAAGAACAAGCCTACCCAGGATGCCTTTTGCTAACTTTAAATTTGTTGGATTGGACGAAAATGTATATTTTTGGATAGAGCAAAATCAAATTCAAATGCGAGAATACTCGTCAGTAATAAATGGGCAGTGCTTATGGCCAGTGAGAAAACACGTCAATAGCACTGAATGAGTTAAGAGAAAACAAATTGGAAAAAACTTTTTTCCCCAATGTTTATTCACAATTTTCCCCATTTATCTGCTTCTATAACATGTTGAACAATTTCTTGCTAGTACAATGCAGAAGTGAAGGTAATGCCAATTGATTCTGTTTTTCTCACACAAAATCTTGCAGTTGGAAAGATCTCTTCTATGTTAGAGTAAAAAATCAATTAATGATAAAGAATTACACATTTGATGGGGTAACAGTAAAAATGATAAAGAGTTGATATTAAGTGTTGAAATAACAAAAGGTCAGATGTGCAGAGAGAGTGCATGTGTGATGATTTGTAATATTTGTTGAGTATTAAATTGTTGATATAGCTACTTTGTGTGTATTGCATGAAAAAAATAACACAAACAAAATTGATTAAGTTACTTAATTGTGAATGTTTATATTTTTTAAAATTTGTATATTAAAATCCAATTTTTACCCAATTTCTGCTAATAAGAAATGCATGCATTTATTAATGTAACGTTGAACAAACTCAATATCTATCACTTGTTACTAGACATTATGCATTTGCTTTTCAAAAAATCTTATTGATTTAAGATATCAACCAACATTTTTAGTTAAATATATTTCTACTTTTGAACTTTTCAAGAGTGTTTGAGAGTGTTTATTCGGTTATGGTAAATGTGAATTACAGTCCAGTCTCTCTAATCCGCACTTCTTTAATCCGAATCCCACTGTAATTGGAATCATTTTCTGGGAATGGATTTTTAAAAAAATTATTTCTTAGTATTCCCTAATCGGTGAAATTATGTAATCCGAACAAATTGCCAGGAACGGAGGTGTTCGAATTAGAGAGACCAGACTTTATATAGTTTAGTTTCTGTAGAAATTTGACTTGGTCAATTGTTGCAAACTTCCCAGGTATGTATTATTATTGTGTCACTTGCATGATTGAATATCATATTACTTAATTGAAATGTTATGTAGTACTTGGTCGTGTTTTCTGTTTGTTTCCAGATTTGAATTCAATGTGTCACAAGGAGTAAATGCATTTGGTTACAATGAGCATTTGAATCTGATAGGTGAAAATGATATGAATATTCTTTTTAACTATGTTTGATAACATAATTCAAAATTTATATGGTGTCCTTGTCCAAGTATCACTTTTATAAAGTAAGTCTTTCTGCTCTTGTTCATATTTGACCTTACATCTCATGGTCATAATATGCCAATGTCTGTCCCACTGTCTCTCATTTTTGCTGTTGTAGCTATGATTTTATTTTCACTTTTAATATTCTTAAGGATAGTATGTTTTGAGAGGCTTCAGATTTAGTAATAAACCGGTATTATTTTTATTAGTCTTTTTACTTGGGTTGTTTAGGTTTTTGTTTTGATTTACCAATACTATTTTATTTTAAAGATTTGAAATGATCATTTTAATGAATTTGATAATTCAAATTGCAATCTATCAATATACACTGATACCTGGGTGCAGCAAATCGACAAACGCCAAATTGCAAAATGGCACTTGTCGAAATGTTGCACCCAGGTATCAACATTATGATTATCTCATTATTGTTAATGATTAATTCTATAAAAAGATATGAAATGTTGAACAACAAAGTTTTTGAAAAATATTTCATTAGTTTTGTCATTAATTTAGGCCTATCCTTTAAGGAATATAATTAATTGATATATATATTGTTAAGATCATTTAAATTGCCAAATAGAATATAATAAACTAAAAAAATGGATCATTGAAGATATTATCTTATAAAATTGATATAGTAACCTAAATTGATATTAGTGGGTATAGATATACATTTCTATAATAAATTTGAATTCCCCTAAAATTATCTTTCGAGATAATTTTATATTCGTATCATCTTAATCTAAAATCTGATTTGCATACACATTTCCTTCTTCAATTTTAAACAAAATAAACCCTATCATGGCCCTTGGATTTTGGTGTTGAATATTTCCATAATTGATATACAATCAAAAACAAAGTTTTTTCTCCCATTGACTAAAATATTACTTTCTGCTCATCCAGCAACTGCAGGGGTAAACAATCATGTTTGCTTATGGAATCCCTATGTTGCCTTCAAACCAAATGGAGTAAGTATTTGCACCATCTCCTCCTTTATTTCATCTTTCTTCAATTTTTTTGCCACTTTTTAAGATTTTCTTTTTGACCCAAAATAAACCTTCTGCTGATGTTATCATCCATCAGGTTTCATCTGAAGAATCAAAGAAAATTACTAGACAATGTAATGAGCTAGGCTCGATGTCAACGGGTTGTCAGCCATGTTGAACGGGAAAAATTAAAGGAGATGCAAACGAGATCTGAAAGATTCTTGAGAAAGACAATTTGTTTCCATAAGCGAAGTAAAGAATGGAAAACAACATAAAAGGTTGGATCCCTGCTAGGAGACAAAGAAGACATTGCTAGACGCAAACAATTAGCAAGAGTCACTTTTAATAAACTGACACAAGTCTGGATCAGAAATGGAAAAATGAAATGAGAATAAAAAATTGAAGCTATCTTACTTTATAGCCGTGAATCATGGGCCATAACAACATCTGAAAAAGAAAACTTAAATGCATTCTACTGAAATCAACTCAGAAGACTGCTCAACATTAAATACCCTGTGATAATCACAAATGAATTATTAGACAGAAAATGCAATGAAACTCCCATCTCAGGTTAAATAAGGGAGCTTAAGTGAAAAATGATTGGTCATATACTAAGAACAAACCAAGAGATGCCAGCAAACAAAGCCATGGACTTTTTATTCACCCCTCTTGATGTAGACAGATATAAAGGAAGACAATCATGATACTCCCCGTCACGCCTCAAAACCACCTTAAATGCATAAACTTACTTACTTATTCTCCTCCTGTACCATCAGGTACATAGGGCAGAGAAGAGAGCTAGTCATCCTTTCTGGTCTTGTGCCTTCTCTAATGCATAAACATACACCACAAAATGAAAGATCTTAAAAACCTCCTTAAACTTGCCAGGAATAGATCTAGAAGCAAATAGAGAAAACTCTTCCAAAGAAACAGACAAAGTAGCAAAGTTGGATGATGTGAACAGCGAAAGGCTTTAAGTGAAGTAAGTCAAGTAAGTCAAGTGATGGCATACAGAAGGAATCTGTCAATCAGTCAATCGACAATCAATCACATTTCTCATAATGTACAGTATATCATCATCTATTTCATTTTGTTTAATTATAAATTGTTCTGATTTACATCTTGAAATATGTGGTCCAATTATTTATAGATGTTATGATCAATACTTATCGTAATTTTGAAAACTTATTGATTAATTGGAAAATATTATGGATAGTAAATAAAATCTCATAAAGACCATATTCTACTATGACAAGCTTAAAGCATTGCACATTGTACATAAGGGGGCAATAATATATAGATCGCTCTTGTATAGTGTTCATATCCACAGCGATGCCATGCTCAGGGCTCTTTAAAATGTCCATAATAAATCCTTGACCAACAGCAACCCAGAACACATAGGACAGGACTTGCAGTCTATTTGCCGCAATTGCATTTTTGGGACACAAACAACTTTGCCTTAATGGCCAGGTACTCATTCACATCTGAGTTGAGTAAGGTAGGTGGGAAAAGGTGTCTCACTTAACTAAACATCACCAATGACATGTTATCAAAAAAATTTGTGGGATTCGATCTCATCATGTCATCTAACTAACTGATGTCCGTGATGAGTTTATTGGAACGTTCTCATGTTTGAATTGTGTTAAGCTAGGCCACTGACCTTTACAACAGGGGTGTGATATTTCATAGTTTCAGAGTGAAAAAAGGTAAATAACGATATTTGGTACACAAACATATTTTTTATCAGATTTATTCCTTTGTTAATTGTGTTGTCCTCATTGTAGGTATTGAGAGGTCACATGGCCAGTGTGGTACAAGTGCAGTTCATTGCGACCAGATCACAACTCATTTCCTTCTCAAAAGACAAGGTGTTGAGGATCTGGGATGTTCAACTACAAGTCTGTATTCAACGCCTGGCTGGCATGTTTCCCAAAGGGCCTGAAGGTATAGAGCACAATGCATTATGAAATCTTTGGACATTAAAGAACTGACTGCTTTTGTTACTGGATTAAAAATAATAATGCGACTTGTGTTATTGCTATTTACTAGGAAAAAGAACTGAATACTAAAAATTTGCTGTTAATAAGCATAAACCAAAAACAGTGTCATCTTTGAAATGAGGATATCATCACAGTGTTGAAATAATTTTCTTTTTCCTACATTTGATTCCAATGATAGTCATGTGCACTTTGTACTTTGATGACGGCAAAGACCGGTCTGGTCAGGATCGCAACCGGCTATTCATTTCTTTTAACTACCAATTGACTGCTATGGATATGAAGACAGAGGTCAAAGATCGTATCATGAGCCATGAAAAATCTGTGGTTTCTGCTCTCTATAACTCTGTGTATAATCAGGTATTTATTTCTTCTTTATAATAATATGCTGATTTTTAGATGGATAAAGAACAAAATATATTAATGTACCCATTGCTGTTATTCTTATCTTCACCACTCCTAATATCAAAATATATAAAAATGACATCATTATTTCTTTTCTTTATCTATCTTTTCTAAATCTCAAAACTTTTTTTCTAGGTGGTTAGCGTTTGTCAGGCAGGGACTATCACAATGTGGATGATTGACACTGGTCAAAAGGTAAAGCAGTTCAATAATACTCATGGCAACTCAGAGGTCACTTGCTTGACTCAAGATCAGACAGAAACTAGAATATTCACAGGCAGCACAGATGGAACTGTAAAGGTTAGAACTTTAAAATATTATGTAAGCACTCGTATGTGGGGAATCAACATTGATACTATTTGCCCCCATTGTCTGGATGATTAAAAAAGGAAGGCAGCAGCAATAAAATATTAAAACAAGGAAATACAAAAAGTTCAATTAATGGAATGACTTTGGTTATATCAGACATTTCACCATTTAAAATTCTTTCTATGTGTGGTAAATTCATCAAACTTGGTGATGATACTTTTTAAATTGTTTGAAATCATGTTGCAATATTTGTTTTGCGTGATTTTGATATTTTTGTCTAGCTTCTGTTCATATCATGTATTGGTTATTTTACTTTTCTTCCACTAAAATCAGCTTATGAATAAGTGCTACTATTTTTACTCTTTTGATTGTGTAAGGGCTGCTGCCATAAGGTTTGAGCTATATGATAATCAAGATGATATATCCATAATTTTCAAAATAGACTTTAAACGTTTAATTTATATTCTCTTTTCAACTTATCATAATTTTGTGCTCCAAAGGTTTGGGACTTCAATGGACACTGTTATCACAGCCTTGAATGTGCAGGGGGTCAACCTGCTGATGTTGGTCAAATACTGGTTCTCAAAAGAAGTGTTTTAGTGGTTGGCTGGACGAAATACATTGCTGTTTTCAGGAACAGTGCCTTCCGTGAATATCATGTGGAACCAGCAGATTGGAAAGGTGGTCAGGTACATACACATTTTAATAAATTGATTATATAGATATATGTCTCAGTTCTCTTAAAACATTAATGATCAAATGACAAAGGAGAGAAAAAAGTATATCTTTACTGTCATTCTATAACATGCAAAATAAGAAATTTTGTGGGGGGGACACAATTAAATTATACTTTTAGAGCTGCCAAATGAAATGCATGGAATCTTATTTAGATCATGCAAGAAAATGCCGCATTTCTATTGGCCAATTTTATTTCAGTTAAAAACTAGGTGCGTAACTTTCAATAAAGTTTATTTGGTGTGACAAAACGAAAATCCAAAAATTTGTAGTTATATGTTTATAGAATGATAGCGACAATATGAAGATAGAACTGTTATTAAAGTGTTAGTGGAAAAAGGAATTTCAGTTTGGCCATGAAACTACTAGATGAGATCAAATATAAAGTTTGGGCTTGGTATTAAATTAAAATGGCAAATTAGATAGGTCTTAACAATTGTATGCAGTCAGTTATAAGTATTTCGTTGACAAACATGAAATGTCTATTCATTGGTATCCATTATATGTCTTTCAAAATGGCAGGAACATGCTGAGGATATTCTTTGCTGTGCCTTTACTTCACCCAACACTCTGGCCACAGGTTCCTATGATGGTGAAATTGTTATATGGAACACTAATTCAGAACATGCCTCCAGGAAATGTGATCAGCGCTCTAGGAGAGGATTGAAGTCAAGGGGAAGGACAAGGACGTCAATGCAAACACAAGAGGTTGGCTTTTGACTTTTCTATCTCCAGATAATACCTTTTAGATAAATTTTCTTGAAATTTGACTTACTTTGCATAAAAAAAAGGTATAAAAAGAAGAACAACTCCAGTAACTGAAATATCTTTATGTTCAACATTACCAATAATTCAGTTTTGATTTGAATGAAAATGGTCAGACTGCCTCCTTTCTTCAAAATTTATTCTTAATGAAATAGTAAAGTTGAATTATCAAGAAATAGAAATGTTTATCTGTCAAATATTGACATTGTTTTCTTGTTTTTGGGATACTTTACTGAAATTCATAATATTAACGCAAAATGCCCAGGCAAACAAATGCTGTATACTATAGATTTTATCCTTTTATATTCCTTTCAGAGTCCTCTAAAGAAAGAAGGGACACAAAGTTCAAACATTTTTAAGCTGCCAGAAATAGGCAACAAGAAATCCAATTCAATATTAGGAAATGTTACGAGGTCAGCTAAATCTAGAAATGGCAGCACTCAGAGAGCTCTTGCAAATACAAGGGCATCGCTAAGTCAGGGCAGTGCTGAAGATGTGGTAATTATGCTCAATTTAAATACAATCATCAAATGAAAATAAATTTCTAAAACTTTATACATTATATTATTATCTTATATAATTATAAAGTCTGCTATGTTCATAATTACAAATTAGAAACAGCAAAAGCTTTGATTATTCTTGCAAACCAAAAGGATTATATATTATGTTTCTTCTCACTTTTTAAAGCATTAGAAATGAAGTTATCATATATGTGGCCAAATGAAAATATAAGAGATAGAAAGATAGGGAGAGGATAGAAAAGTAGAATATGCCACGTGGGGGCTTTTGGACATTTAGAGAGAGAGAGAGAGGATAGAGGAGGAAAAAAAGTAGAAGTATGGGAGCAAACAAGTTGGTAAGTGGAGTAAGTTAAGTTGATAAGTTTAAGTAACTAAGTTTAAGTTAGGAAAGATATAAGGAAGATAAGTTACAGTTAAGATTATAAGAGCTAGATAAGTTTAAGTAAGATAAGTTTAAGTTTAACGACACCGCCAGGAATTTTTTTTCAACTACAATGACAATTAAACATTACATAGCTACGAGAAACTCCAAACTCGCAAACCAAAGGGAGGTGAGAAGATAGGAAATTAGGGATAGGAGATGTAGG
>JASKDV010209763.1:0-10379 GCA_032466395.1 Aegires albopunctatus
TCAATGGTTTGCTGTAACTTACCTGTACTCTTGGGTATGTATCCACGTTGACTAGTCGCAGGCTTTTTGAGATTTTATAGGTTGTCTGCAGGCTTTTTGACATTTTTCACTTGCATCCATGTCCAGTCTATGACCAACAAGAAAATTGGAGGCATCCTTGTGGAGATAGTTCACCTTGAATTTTTCTGTGAGCTTTCCATCATGTATAACTTGGCAAGTGGAATTTTCGAAGAAGAGTCGAATGATATGGATATATTTATCAGGGAAATCATAGTGTCTACACTGTCAAATACCTTTTGAAAGTCCACAAAAACTGTGCAAAAAGGGGTCTGCCATTCTATTGATTGCTCGATGATGATCCGTAGGTGGCAATTTGGTCTCCATATCTTGCCTGAAACCAGCCTGTTCATCTCTATATTCTTGTCGTGCTGTTTTCGGTCTGTCTAGAATAATTCTTGCTAGAATTTTTCCTGGGATTCAAAGTAAAGTGACACCCCTCCAGTTCCCAGAAAATTGTTCGGATAACGGAGGGATCAGGATTACAGAGGTCCGGATTGGGGAGGGGTGATTGTATTGGTGTCTCTAGCAACCCCATGACCTTTAATTTTAGTTCCAGGAGCTCAAAATTCCAAGTATTGCCCATTGTCTCACACTTTCAGAATTAAAAGGCATTGAAATGTTTGCTCACCAATACGGATGCATTTCCACCATCCTTCCCCATATTATGTCTTGGGGTCCATCACGACCCCCATTTTTGTATAGCATTATATTTTTTAAACCTTTCTCTTTCTCCTTCCTTCTCTCATTCCCTCAATCTCTCTCCTTGTCTCTCTTTCTCTCTGACATGCTTGCTCAATCTCTCTTAGTGTCCCTCTTACTCTCTGGAACCATATCTCCCTTTCTCTTTCTTTCTCTTTCTTTCTCTTTCTTTCTCTCTCTCTCTCTCTCTCTCTCTCTCTCTCTCTCTCTCTATCTCTCTCTTTCTCTCTTTCTCTCTCCTCTCCCTCTCTCTTTCTCTCTCCTCTCCCTCTCACACAATCACTTTCTCTCATTCTCTCTCAGTGTTTCTTGCACTCTTGCCTGCCCTCTCTCTATATCTTTCTTTCACCTACCCCTCTCTCTCAGCGTTTCTTGCACTCTTGCCTGCCCTCTCTATATATTTCTTTCTCTTACCCTCTCTCTCAGCATTTCTTGCACTCTTGCCTTCCCTCTTTCTATATCTTTTTTCTCCAATCCTCTCCCAGCGTTTCTTTCACTCTTGCCTGCCCTCTCTCTCTATATTTCTTTCTCTTACCCTCTCTCTCAGCGTTTCTTGCACTCCCGCCTGCCCTCTCTTTATATCTTTCTTTCTCCTTCTTTCTCTTTCTTTTTCTATATTCCTCTCTCTCGCCCCCACTTCCCTTCTTCTTTCTCTAACTCTTTTTTTTCTCTCTTTCCCTTCCACTTTCTCTCTCACTTCCTCACTATTTCTCACTCTTCCCTTTTTTATATCTATATATCTACCTACCTATCTCCATATCCAATATATTTCCTTATCCATCCATCTATCTATCTTTCTAATAATATTTCAGTCTTTCTTAAGATTGAAAAAAAAGAATAAATATTCAAATTTTCCTTTTCAGTTTGAAGGTTGTGGAGCCCTGCAGTTAGCTATATCAGTATTGAAAGTCTTATGTTCCTTACTGAAAAGATGTTCTATATGTAAGGTAAGAAGAGACAAGGTAGCTGAAATTTAAATTCAGTGTAGATGAAAAATAGATTTGATTGAAAGATTGATAAGAATTTTGTGATAAGAGATCGCAATTGAAAGCCATGACAATGTTGACTTCTAAAGATTTTTTTTTTATGAAATGGGCATAGCCAATAATTTATTATGATTTTTTTGGTTGAGGGTAGCTTATAATTTTGCTGTAGAGATAATCTTTATTGATATCGTAGAGAGCTTAATACAGAGTTTTTCTCATGAATTGAAAAGATTTAAATGAGGAATCAGTCAGGAAATCCACATTAGCAAATTTTACAAACACAGTTGTGGTCACAGTCACTTAACAAGTATTGAAACACCCAAGCAGATTAAAAACTCATTCCATTTTATATTCAGATTGATTGGAAAGCAATTATTTCACATTTGTTTTGTTTTTTTTGCTGCTGATTTGACATGCATGGACTGAATAAGAAATTATTGTGTTTTCTAAATATTGCTTTGTATCTTTGGAAGTTCATTACAAATGCGCATGTCATGCCTATGTATTTATTTACTACAGCCAGTTTTATATGGAATTTCCACTAATTCATAGCGGATGCAGAACCTACCATAATTTTAGACAATCGTTATATTTCTTAAATGTGAAATATAATTTCCATTTTTTTTTAACATTTGTAGAAAAGCATTTTTCTCTGAATGACTTTAAAATTATCTTCTTTTTTTTTTTCTCAGAAAAAACTTTTGAAGATCAATGGATATACGAGACTACTGGTATCCTTGAAAAAACTTGGCCAGCCTTCACAAGAACTCTTAAGGGAAATTCTGAATTTGGTAGGTTCAGTTACATTGAACTGAAGAGGTGTCTTTATGTAGACTGAGGTTTATAATTTTCATCTTCATAAATTTACACTTATTTTTAATATGCTGTATAATACCAACTATTCGATTAATTCAGTGATAGCCATGCCAGGAAATTAAGTAAAACATTTCCAACAGATAAAGCTAAACTGGTAATATTTTGGTCTCGTCTTAATTAGGTTGTGGAGAGTGACTTTGAGAGCCTTACAATTCCTGTGATACGAAATCCTCCAGCAGCTCTTATGTTGTTGAAGTGGCTAGAAACCATTGAAGACTCAGAGCTTCAGGTAAAAACCAAAACATTCTGTCTGCTTCATTACAGGGACAGGATGCCACTAAGAACTGCACTACCTTTTTTCTTATAATTTCTTTCACAAAGCTGCTGCAGATAAATAAAATGTAGGGTGAGCTAATGTTCATAAAGATAAAATATAATGTACTTCATTATTTTGATGTGATCACCTGTATCATTTGCTGTCATTGTATTGCATACCTTCTATGATATCAATATACACGTGTATCACTTTAAAAGTACACATTTTAAGAGAGATTGATTTAACTTTTTTTCATTTACTTTTTTAATCCTAGACCTACTCTGATGAGGTAAGGTGCCTGCATACAATACCAATTTCCCTGGTTCAAACCCATGCAGGCTTGAATTTGAAATCCAATTTTTTGGGGTTTCTTAAGTTTCTTGGATAAAATGAGTGCTTAGTCCTATTTGAGACAGACTATAATATAGGAAGTCCCATTTTCATATGTGTAGATGCGCATGTAAAAGAACCCTTGGTTGTTTACGAGGCAGGGAACCTTGAGATCACCAAAGTAGTTAAAATGGGTAAATTCAACGCAACAACAACAACAGTGTTGAGAACCTGCCTTTCCTGGTATTGCCGCAAACAAGTGGCCTAAATATCACTCATTTAGATCTATGCTTTCTTATAAGTAAACCTCTTCATTTACCATGATTTCTCGAATTACAGTCATTAACATTCAGAAGAAGAAGATTCTGGCAATAATTAACAAGACAGAACAACAAAAGCCTGCAACTGAAAAGATAATATTAATGTTTTACAAGTACTTATTAGAAACAGATAAAGGCCACTGGGAAATTAGCTCTTTTTTGCTTAAAAACTGCACTAATCTTATAGCACAAGATATTTCGTAGGGCGGAAAGGAATAGTTAAAGCATTCTCTTTTATTGTTTCAATTGGCTCCATTTACATCTCATAAAGATTTTGTTTAAATAGAAAAAGTCTAATTTTGTGTATTCAGAAATTTTTTTACTTTTCACATTTACAAGGAGAAGGGTGAAGATAGCTATAATTAATAAATTACAGATTTGGCTTAGTGGTGTATACAAGGCCATGTGTTCCTGCTGCTATGGAAATCGAATGTGCTGTTGCAATGAAGGGATGGTTTCAGTTGTGTTGTCCTTGTTAATGCAGCATGACAAATTCCAGAAGAAAACAATTGGTAAGGATCATTCATCATAATTATTCAATAAAAATAAAATAAAAATTTTGTAATGTAAAAGGCTGTTCTCATTCTTTCATCCTTTGCTCATATCTTTAGTAAATTATGAAATTATTAATACCATCCAAGAAGAGAATCTGATGAAATGAGAGGCTTGTCTATATTTGGTTTTGTGTCAACTTATAGTGGAGTAAATATGGTGCAAGCTGCACAGCTTACGCCGATAGACAGTTTGTGAAGAGATATTACATGTAATGTTGTGATGATTTGTGCTGTAATCTATGAATCAACCTAATTGCATTTAACTTTTGTGCGGATCAATCTTGAAGTTTATATTTCATTTTTGATGGGATTTTTTTTCATCTTGTCTGAATCATTGTTCTCCACCAACCAAAAAAAAATTGGATTAAGTGGGTCGAGGCAGGTTAAAAATTTGGATTAACGATCATTTTATATAGTGAAAATTCTGATTTGTTTTCTTCTAAACATTCGGAATAACCGGGTTGGACTGTATCTTCGTACAATTACTTAGCTAACATACTACTTAATATCTAATACTCAAATTGTTTTGTTTGTTTGTTTTGTTTTTCTTTGGTTTTCTTTTTTTTTTGTCAACCTAGTTGAGTTTGTCAGTTTATTGGGAGAAGAAGAAATCAGTGAAATATATTATTTAAGTTCATCCTGTCCTTAGATTTCATGTCACCATCAATATTTGACAATCAATTTTTATATTTCTCACTTGCCATAACACAGTCTATAAATCTAGATCTTCCACAGTCAATTCTCACTGGTCTCGGTCTAGATCTTACTATTTTTTATCTGATTATTTGTGTATTCAGTCACTTTTGACCAACCTAGATTCTTCTGTCTATCATCAAAATCTTTCAGATTTAGATCTACTGGTCTTATGTTTCAATTGACCAATCACAGACAGTGTTACTCAGTGTCAGTGGGAGGTGATACTGAAAAAATAAAAAATAACAAAGATTTGATTTTTATTTCACGATAATAGAGCCACAGTTTTTTAAAAGTAGGGAGCATATGTTCTTGCTCTGATGTATAATGTTTCATAAAAAAATTGTTTTGTAATTTTCAAGTCACTGAGTAGATCTGTAGTGATGCAAAAAATTCAGGATGGGGAGCCCACAATGAGCTCTTAATTTTTTAAAGGGAAGATTGTCACCATTTTTCTTTTCTTTTTTATTCTCTCACATAGGTCACCTTATCAAGCTGTTAGAAAGGCTTGGTAGCCTATCCATAACTCCCACAGAACTCAGAACTTTGATTCAGCTCATGAAACCAAATGAGGAAGGATACCAGGTAATAATTGAATTTTGTTCTTCTTTGTGGTCTATAATTTTGAACGTCCAACTCCTTGTAACTTTTGTTAAAGATTGCTTTAAAAATTGATATAATCGTAATGTCCATTTCAATGTCATCTGACTTTTTTTTTCCAGTTATCATTCACCTCAAGACTGATGAGGGCAGTATCAATTATGGCCAGGAGAGATGGAAGTTATGGACCTTTAGACTTTTTTGATATACAGGATATGTCAGATGTGAGTTCTTTCTCTTTTGTTCCTGTCCTAATTTCCTCAAGTCATTGCTACATCTCGGAACATAAATTTTTATATTTATTTTTGGAGAGAGCTAGATGGAGAGAGAGAGAGAGGGGGGTGGGGGTGGGGGGGGTGGGGGGTGTGCATATTGTATACCAACTCTGTGAATAAATCAATTTTAGCGTTTACACATAATTACTGCTATCAATTTAAAATAACTCAAAAGTTCCCCTGTTGACTAAAAAGGCATTTTGCATCTTTCTGAAATGTTGCTTATATTCAATAAAGATAATAAAAAAAAAAAGGAAAGATACTTAAATATGCTCTGAAACATTTGAAGGCCACATCAAAGTTCATAGCACATAACTGATGATGTTACAGACACAAATGGCTCCAGGTTAGAAAATAAAGAAGTTAGAAGTCATGTTACTGATTGCATAACAATTTTTTGTTTGATTTGCTTGACTGATGGCCTTGTTTTTAATCTAACGCTCTGACTGTGTCACTTCATTTGCTTTTATGATGTTCGTTGATATTTCTTGTCACATTTTTCTATCTTGAGATAAGCTGGTCATCTATAGTTTTTTAATTTTTTTTTTTTTTGGGGGGGGGTTTGTTTGTTTTTTCTTTTCAAGGGTATCAACATTCCAGGCATCAGAAGGTGGCCAGGTTATTCATTCTCTTTTTTTGCTTGGGTATGTTTGGATGCCGATTTGACCTCTGACAGGTATCAGCATATGGCACCCGGCATGCAGTATCGGAGGCTTTTGTACAGGTACGATGTTTGACACCTTTTGCATAAGATTTAAAATGTTCTTGTCTTCTCCTCTGAGTAATTCATTAAGGATGAATAATATCATCATCAGAAGCCATTGTGAAAAATGATGTTATGTTTGGTGGGTTTTTTTTACCATTTTGCCCAAGTAGAATCAGTATGATTTTTTAAATTTGCTTTGCATTTAAGCTAATAGGTTTCCACTTAGAGATCCAAGTTAGGTCAATATTACAAGTCATTTGTGCAGTCATTATGAATTAATAAATGATACTTGTGTTTCATACAGAAATCTTTTGTTCACTTTTCAACCTGTTAGTCACTGTCTGTCTTTAATATCCTTAATTTTTTGTTATTCAGCATATGCAGCAACCGAAGCAATGGATTTGAAGCATTTATTACACCAGAATTTTATTTGACTGTCGCATCCATCACGAAGAAGGAGTACAATACCGCCACTGTAACGTCCTATTCTCTTGGAGATGGACAATGGGTAACAAAATTTGTTTAATTGTTTTTTTCACTGCATATTTATTTGGTACAATGAGAAAGTGACTTTTTATTCATTTCATGCTTTTGATTTGTTTTTTGTACTCCTCTTTTAATAACTTTTTTAATTATGTTGATGATAACTGGACAGTTATGTGGCACCTTTTGCCTACTCACTGAGTTTCCTTCATTTAGAGAGTGTACATTATTATAGCCAATGGATTTTAAGTATTTTTGCACATCAATCAAATGAGATGTAGGTGAATTTTCTATTCACTATGTAGAACATTTTATTAGTCTCAGTATGTCAGGTCTCATGTCTCAGGATATTCAATTCCCCTCTAATTTCCAAAAAAGCACTCGGTGGCTATTACCCATGTTTGTGGCCGGCGTTTCAGTCAGAGCCCAGGACAAGTGACTGTCTACATTGACGGCAAGAAAAGGATGTCAACATCTCTTAAGTTTCCCAGTCTTTCAGAGGTGAGATTTTTGCCCAGCAGGGAGAGAGAATTTAGATTAAGTAATAGGTAGGTGGGCAGATGGACAGATTGACAGAAAGAGACCATCTGTCTCAGCCTTAAAATTTGTAGATACAAGATAAGACCTTGCCCCACAAACCTATTATTTTTTATTGTATGGCCAATCAGTGTAATTAAGAAATTGAAAAAAAAAAATAATAGAGAATTATATCCTCACTTGCATAGATCATTTGGAAGTGCTTTAGGCAAGGCCAAGGCTATTCAAGGGGCTATCAATAAGCTACTAAACGCAACTAGCACAACTTGAGTAATAGGGCAACAGATCTATATTCAAAATATAATTTAGATAGAATTGTCTAATACTAGATCTAGGTCAAGATGAGATAGAGGAGCATTTCTCTTCATCTTAATTTATTAGAATCTGCAGAATACTAGCTTCTAACATCAAGGTTCAATTTAGGAAAAAAAATTTCTTCTATTTGAGATAATAAACTGCCAAAGAGTCCACAACATTTGAAATAAGGTTCCAACATAAGCATTATTTGTAGGTTTGAGAAAATTTGATTGACCAATCAGAAGGCTGGATATATGGATTATTTGATTCATGATTTTGAGTGAACACCATGTTTGTTACCAAGTCTTTGTATTTCACAGCCTTTCAACAGTTGTCATGTGGGCTCACCTGGTTCTAAAGCAGTTTTAGAGCCAATCATTGATTCCAATGCATCACATTCAAATGCTGAATTAAGAAGGCCATCAACACTAAAGTCATTGTTTGGCTTTGTGGTAAAGTCTATTTCAATTGATCTTTTAATGCATGCTGTGTGAACCTTTACATTATTGTGCAATGTAGTAATTGTATAACAATTTATTCTCATTGTTTATTTAATTTTGAAGAATAAATGTATTCACTAGATAGATGCATCATTTCAGATTAAACTTTATATGTTAATTGTCAATCATTTTTAGATTTTGAAAATGTGTTTTTGAACATTTAAATAAATATCTTTCCCTTTGTTCTAAAATTCACAAGTACAAAGTAAAATATTATTTCCAGGTTTGGGTTACTATTGCTTTAGGATTTTTAAAAAAATATTAAAAGCAAATTTGTTTTATTTTTTTCCAGAATCGGCCTTCTTTCTCAGCTTCATCCGACGATGTTCTTATTATTGCAGCAGGGGCACAAGATGAGATTTTGGGACCTGCTATCTGTCTTCATGGGCAGTTGGAGTCTATTTGCCTTTTCCATGACGCTTTGCAAGGAGACCATGTCAAAGCGTTGAATTTGATAGGTAACAAGATTTTCATGTTTGTGTAGTTTGATGATTAAACATTGGTTGGTAGTACAGTGTATCAGCATCTACCATTGTTGGATGAAAGACATGATAGGAATGATAAGGGTAGATATATGCAATCAAAAGCTGATTTTTTTTTTTTAATAATGAATTTTACAAGAATGAAGAGGTGAAATATCTTCAAAATGAGTGTTATTATTTGATTAAAAAAGATTTGATGGGTTTTCTAACTTTTAAATCTTCATGAGACTAGATGAAAGCGATACAATTGAAACAACATTATCTCTGAAAGTATTCTCTCTTGGATGCAGGACCAAACTCCCTATTTCATTTTACGGACAACCCAACCATCTCTGACTTGCCAAGGAGTCTCCTTCTTCGATACAGTGCAAAGGTGAGAAAACCTGTCATTCTTATTTATAAAATAAACAAACCAATTCAGCATATATGGTAAAAATGTCATGATACGTTGGTGATAAAAATATCATTTAAAAATTAGAATAGAAAACGAATTTAAACAAAATAACAAAGGATACTGATAGTGAAATTGGAAATATTGAAGAAAATCAGTAAGATCTTTAAATCTTTGGAATCAAATTACATATGATAACTAGGGTAATATGAGATGAAAGTGTGAAGTAATACAAATAAATAATGTTTACTCTAAAACTCTGAAATATATTATTGCCATTATCATTTCCAGGCTTGTCAAGGCCTAGTATGTGCAGATCTCTCTCCAAACCAGAACAATGGAATGTTCACAGGGGCTTGTTGTGTCAATTGGGATATCAAGGTAAGGGACCCCACCCCATAAGATATAATAATAATAATTATAATATTAAAAATAAAAGTCATATTTACATGACACACTTCTATGGGAGAGACAAAAGGGATGAAAAAAAAATGCATATCAAAAAGTACAAAAAGATAGCATACTCATAGGCAATTAACTATTTATATGAATGATGAATCTAAATGAGAATTTTCTAATAATATTCATTAACAGAATGAAATTCTGAAATCATAAAAAAATTAGATTCAATGCTCATCTCCCTCCTTTATTAAAGCCCATTGACATAGTACTTGTACATATAAAATAAACTTTGTTGTTTTTCTCTATATATAATTTTAAAAATGTTTTCTTTCCACTTATCAGGATGTCGTCAATTGTTTGGGAGGGATCCAAGTGTTTTTCCCACTGCTTGAACAGTTGGATCAGTCCCTGGCACATCCGGTTGATCCCTTTGAAAACCCTATAACTCCATCTCCGGATGAATTAGATGACCTGGATATGGATGAATGGGAATTGACTGAAGACATGAAGGCTTCCGGTAAATTGGTTTTAACTTTAATATCTTTGCAATTGGATATTGCTTGAGATTATTAGTGTATTTTATATGCAGGGTAAAGAATTTCCTTCATATTTGTTACTTAATCCCGACTAAATTTACCTGTAGCAGCATTACTTACAATAATTAAATTTAGAAGGGCTTGGTGCAAGAATTGCCTTAGTGCCAAATCTAGCCAAAATTTATATCTAGTTTATTTTATAGACACTGCTTTTAGCCAAAGATAATATAGTTATAGCGATCTTCTTAGTGAAGACAAATGCATCCTATTTCAAATGTTTAGAGCTTTTAGCAAATCTGATCAAAATTGCAAAATGGTATTAACCCAAAAGAAGCTCAGGCACTATTCGTAGTGCGTTTCCGGTACGATCTGACCAAGCGCACGCCTTATAATTTG
>JASKDV010209774.1:0-10379 GCA_032466395.1 Aegires albopunctatus
TCTCTCTCTCTCTCTCTCTCTCTCTCTCTCTCTCTCTCTCTCTCTCTCTCTCTCTCTCTCTCTCTCTCTTTCTCCGTCTTTCTCCTACCACCTGATGCAAATGTGGCATAATTAAGCCCAAGATAATTTTCCAAGAAAGACTTACTACAATGTAAACGAAATTGACTTTTCTAATCCATTCTCAGGTGCAGCCATCATGGCAGGTGTGGTGATCTATCGAGCCAAGGAGTACGACTCTGATAACCCATTTCTTAGACTAGGCATAGCATATGTCCTTACGGCCATAGGTGGAGCTTTGGTGGCTGTTGGGGGTTTGGTCTTCTCCATCTCCACCCAACGGCTTACTTCTTACTTGATACGAAACGATTTAAAGGAGCAAGAGTTCAACTGTTGCAGCCCTGTAAGTCAACATTGTCAGCACTGAACGGGTCATAATAGTTTTCGTGTTCACATTAAAAAAAACAACATTTTTTTTTTCTTATTAATTATGTAGCGCTAAAGGCCGAGATCTTGAAGAACTTTATATAGCATTATCAATTTCCTTTCCGACATCAACACAGAATACTTAAGACAAGAGTATTAGATAGATTGTTTAGAGTAAATACAATTTTCGAGCGTAGATAACGCTTTCTAAAAGTATAGATGTGCGTAATTTACACGTAAGCCGAACGAGGTAATCGGGTCTCACCCGTGGAGCCATCGCCAATTAACTGTTTTCAACGAAGTGTTTGCACATGCTAAGATTCGACCCCAGCATGTCACTCTGTTGGTGTAGGTGAAGGAATCTAATGGCGTTTTGTGGGGATTATAGTCGGTAAACAATTGTACTGACATTCCTGAAATGACTAGAATTGTTTCATTATTGATATTAATTTAATTATTGTCTTCCATATTACCCCTTTCCATAGTATCTTCTCTGCAATACAATCATAAGCTTAATGTATCTTCATCTTTGCAGGTGCTATGCTGCCCTAGAAACAGTAGACCGAAACCCAAACAAAGCGAAAATGAAAGATGGCAACGATATTAGAGTCTTCACATTAATTCTGGACGCAGTAATCAAAGCATCGACGTTAAATAATCATTATGATGATAGTAACAGTCAAAAAGTCCTTCGATTGATATATTGGAATAATCCTTGCTAGCCATTCTCTTCCTAAAGACTATGAAATCTCAGAACACATTTATTTTCTTAATGCGCAATGTATCATGAGAGGAAATGATTTTCCGAACTTTACTTTCATTACGCTCTTTGACTTTATTTTATGGTCAGGCAAATAATTTTTGGATATACTTAAAACTAATCGTTGTTAAACTGAACATTGCCATTATAAACAATTTTCAGTATAACACACAATGGATCATTTTTATTGTGTAAAAAATGTCACGATCTATTGTTCCCAGTTCCATGGGTAGACAAAACAGCAGCTTTATAGAATAAGAACTCAACTATAAATATATAAATTTATGATTACTGATAAAAATCTGCATGTAAAACTACGATTTCACTAAATGCATAAGGCTAGAGCCAGACAAAATTGGCTTCTTCGTTACAACCCATTCAGGACGTTCTATTTTTCTTTTATTGTATCAAAAGGATCACTTCATGTTGTTTTCATAAGTTACATTAAGAAAATAATTTTCATTAAATCATGCAAATATGATATGCTGACATTATGATACTTTCTGACAATATCATAACTGCCATTGGCGTTGTAACCAAGCATTAATTAAATTGAGATGCTATTATAACATTCATTCCAAGTTGCGAGGACAAGAAGCATTACATTTTGATTATGTTTTCTTGTTATTCTGATGCATTTATTATTGCTTCATCGTTTAGAATTGTCTGGAATGATGGTCACGCTACGCTTATGTTTATAGCTGACATCACCATACAAGTATCATGTTTGCATGGCCATCTTCTTACAATATGAAAAACGCCCTTTTTACCTATAACTTCATCGCTGTATTTCCCATTATGTAAATTAGGAAATGTAATATTCATATTACATTTTTATGTACATGTACTACTTTAGACAGAAAGAAATTCTTTTCACTGAATTATCAAGAAGATATATATATATAGATCTTTTCTACTTGCCGACATAGGAGGAAATTTCAATTGACGAATTTTACCTGAAGATTGTGCTTCTCTGTACATGAAACTTCAAAGTAGTGAACTCAACAATGTCAATCTAAGTATCTTTTTATATATCATATATATATATATATATATATATAATGAGATTTGCCCATATGACAAAAATATTGGAGCGTGAATTTTCTCAGACCAATGGATATCAAATATCACGAGTCAGCTTTTTGCTATATATGGAAAAATGATACGGCGTTAGTTTTAATCACCTTTACGTATCGGACTATGTAAGATTTAATTCCATTATCGAACGTCTTAGTCAATATAAATCTTTGGAAGAAACAATGAAAAACAAAATATTCAATCTGTATACCTACTTTATTTCTTCTCTTTGCTAAATAAAATTTGGTGTGACTGTCTTCATTGTTTTGCTTTCGTATATTTTCTTGTCTATCCTAGACACATCATCAGTTAAACTACAGCAGTCAAGCATAAACGTCATGAGAATTCTTGATTAATTCATCGAAACATCTGAATATGATACACGATGCATTTTAAATCGTCTGCATATTATTCTATATAAACTGTGGGTTGTCAAGGATTGCATCGAGTAGAATCTGCTTTAAATGGAATCTTTCGGGTTTATTTAGTTATTTGCGTCTGTGATCAAAATGCTATTCTTTCACACGTTCATTTATCTACTTGGTGCTGTAGTCTGGGTAGGATGTGATCACGTCAGGCAGTCGTTCTATAAAACATATTTACTTTCTTTTCTTTGTAGCCACCAAGTTTTCAAATGTTCCATTAGTGGACAAATGCATGCGTTGGACAATTTTGAAAAATTGTATGCTTCTGACAAAAGAGTTGTAACCTTCCAAAACTCCGAGGCAACTGCGTTTGAATTAGATGAATTTGACAAACCAATATTTACCAATGAGGCTGCAAAACTCCTTTCAAATGGAAGTGTAGATCTGGAAAACAATTCAAAAGAGTTTGTCCAGAACAATAACACTATGCTTATAGACGAATCACAGAAAGTAATTACTACTGAAAGTTTAGATAATTACACAATTGAAAACCAAATGTCAACTACTGATTTCAGTAATACATTACAACCACAGCTTTATAATAAAATCCTTTCAGGCTTACCTTATTTGATTAAAAAATATCAAATAGAGGAAAGAAGTTGTAAAAATCGATGTGGAAAATCATTAGAATGTTCATGTCGACCACATTGTCTGCATTTCAAAACGTGTTGTATTGACTTTTTAGAAGCTTGCAGCGACGTTTACAATTTCACTCATCTAGAAAAAGAAAATAGATGGTTAGAATCAGTGGATATCCAATGTTTAGCAAACAACATTATTATTAAATCATGTTACAAGACAAATTCGAGGCAAAACCTGCATATTGATATTTCAGATTCTGACGATTTGTTTCCCTTACAAGATGACATGTTTAAAAAGGAAAACGCACCAGAATCAATTTATACAGCAAAGGATATAACTATATTAGACGTTTTGCATCTGTTATTATCATCTTCAAACAATGAGAGCAATCAAAACGACATTCTGCACGTCGTGACCACGATACCTATTTTGGACATGTCGACTGGAATTTCATACATAAATATATCGGTTTATATTTGTAATGGAGCTGATTTAAAACGTGCAAAAATGTGGCTTACTTTTTATGAATATAATTGGACCGTTCTTGCGCCATCATCAAAAATGCGAACTGTACAAAACATATTTAATCTCTTGAAACAGACAAAGTTGAACGAATCTGTCTCTACAAACTTACGACCAGTGCATGACAGAATTGAATACTGCAACCCTCAGGCTATAAACCGGTGTCCTAAAACATTTAACATTCACAAAGTAACTCTGGCCTGTGAAAATACAAATTTTTACTTGAATTATGCAAATAAGCATAATATGGAGGATGAGAATGTTGTTTACAAAAATCCTTTCTGTCTTTTCTGTAACAAGGAGAACGCAAATTATGATAATAGCAATAATAAATATACTGCTTGGCCAACCGTATTCCATTCGAGCAAAAGCTCCTCAGTTCCACATTACGATACTTTGCAAGTTTCCATTGATTTTCAAGATGGCAGCGTTCTAATTGAACAGTCAGTATCGGAGAACTATGGCGAACACAAACTCGCCCCCGTTTGGATTGCTTTGAAATGTAACCTCACGTCTCTTGTCAGTCTAAACACTGGACTGATTTCCACGAATGCGTCACTTAAAGAGAACATAAAATTTACGTCTGAATGCAATGTTCTTAGCTGTTGGGGCAAGTATCTTGGAAAGTTGTGCGTAGAAGAAGATTGGTATGTACTCATTTTACCACCCGCCAGTAATGAATTAGGTGAAGATTATCTCAACAGTATTCTAGATGCCTGGAAAAAGCTATTGTTACAAAAGTAAGTAATTGACTTTTTAAAGGAACCAATAAATCATTACCTTGGATCTAAACTATTGTATCTCATTATTTTGCTTTGAGCGGTTACGGTAGTCTTGAACTAAGGCGAGGAATTAATCTTGATACTCTATCAATTCACAGCTTTTTTTCACCTTGATATCAATCCGTTGTGCTCTTGTAAGTCATAAACTCTGGCCCATTTTTCCGTTTTTATCTGAGGCTCACAAAGCTGACATTCCCAATAGTACATAATATTTCCTCTTTTAAGCCTGTTACGCACCTGATACTAAAGTTTGATAATATTTTATCTTCAACCTATATTATTGTATGACCCTGAGATGCTGCTACTATATAAGCATGACTCGATGCAAAATCGCTAGAGACCATTGTCGCTCCAAAAATCAGTTAATACGAGAAATGACAAGAGATTTTCCCAAAAATTCAAAATAAGACCAAACGCTTACGGGAATTGAACTCAAATGCTTTCTATTGCATAGTACACCACTGTCCCGCTTACTTGTGTAAATGAGTACTTGGCCTTTAAGACCGCGATGTCCATGTTGAATTATGTAATCGCACCTCACAGACCTATGTGTTCTGTGTTGCTTTGAATCAGATGAGTATAATGACCATGGCAAGGCACCATGAGCACGGCCACACTGGTGTATGAGGAATAAACATAAACGGCATAATTCCCTCTTTTAATTTTGTTTTTATCTCGTTTTGGGTTGCCAAAAATTTATGATGATATTTACCTACATTTTCCATACAAAATACTCGAAGTTTGACTTTAGTAATTAAGCTTCATTTGGTGATGATAGACGCAGTTAATTAGTGAGCACTTAATTGCAGGGATAAGAAAACCGAATGAGGTGTTGTCGTGAATGAATCAAACTATTAAATTGTTGACCTGACACACAGGACTTATAAGTAATTCTTCACCCTTATTGCGTGCCTCAAAAGGAAGCCAAATATTTTGAATGAATAATAATCTTTGTTGCCAAGATTGAGGCACATATTCGGAGAATTATTTTCGGTCGAACATACATTTTATACATCAGGCAGGCGGAATATAATCTGCATATTTGACATAAATGACAACAATTTGAAACATATCGGGTGATTAATAAAGAAGTACATGAAACTCAACTTTGAGCAAATTTCATTTCTAGCTCATTGAAAAAAAAAAAAAAAAAGATACAGCGATTTAAAAATGTCGACTACAAAAATGCAGTATAGAATGGTGCGACACCGATTGCGCGCCGCTCACAGTGCGTTTGTTTGCACTGATACTGCACCGCAAACACTGTCCGTGAACATTAACCGTGAAGAATCGAAACAGATTTCCGCTAGACCAATCTAGATCTAGATCTTAACCTACAACGTTTCCGGTTGTACATTATTATGATGACAAAATGGTTTTAATCAGTAGGTGACAAATCAGTTACTGAATGGCTGTATAAAGAAACAGGTTGGTGTGGCAAACGCATTATTAATGGATTCCCTTACAAAGAATGGAAAGGAAGTACTGGAAACAAACATTCAAAAAATCATTCAAACTGGATCTTCGCAAAAAAGAAAGGGAGTATCCCGCCCATTGCCAGCCAAAACAAATGAAAGACAGCACCGTTGTTCAGCCCAGTTTACGCCTGACTGAACGATCGAACTTCGCCGACACCGCGATTATGCCCGGTTTTATGTCGAGTGGTGATTATTCGCCGACTACTTAATAATATGACAAGCAACTGACATCATCATCAACCTTTCCTTCATCACTTTGGGCTGGAATAGCGATACAAGAAGTAACAACAACAAATGTGTTGAGTCCATCATCCACCTTTACTTCAGCTAAGACCTAAACACGGAACATCTGAATATATTTCGATTCTTGGAGGCCATTAAGCACGAGCAGGACAAACCATGCTGAAATTGAGAAGCAAAGACATGCCTGCCCCAAAGAAAAGGAAACTAATGAGGATAGAATAAAAAGAAGAGAAGCCTTAACTGAAAAGATACGGTCGGCCTTTGTACAGGCAAAAGGAAATCTGAGCCAAGTGAAATTTCTTCACAATATATCAACAAACATGTACCCTCGATCGAATATGTAAATATTGCCACCATTTCAAATGTTTTTCATCAAAACCTTTTAAATCATACTTGTACTTTTATCGAATCAAGATTAGATTCTAATCGCTTCAAGAATTTTCCCCAAGAAATAAAATATAAACAAAACTCATCAATCGAACCATATAAGCTTATGCTATTGACAGCTTTTAAAAACCTTTTCACCAATTCTTTTAATTCAAACATAAAAATGGTTTATCACAGCCATTATATAGACATATATAATGGCCACACATGGGCAGAATCTGGGTGCAGCCAAATGAAAACGTCAACCAAGTTCATCCTGCCATACGAGGTCAATCCGAGCATGCATAAGTCACAGAGACAACTAGCATCTCGTCTCAAGATTAGTCAAACATCAGCGCATCGCATTCTCAAAAACACTTCAAACTCGATGCATAAAAGAAGTTAGAACGAGTCGAAAAACAGAACTAAGAAAAGAAGAATCTTTTGGACTAATTCAATACTGTGATGACATTAAACGTATCTTCTTTAAAGACAAAAAAGATTGTGGGAGTGGCTGGGAATAATAGACAAAACGACGTCATTGATGGTCATATTAAGTCTTCTATTCCTCCCAACAGCTTGTATTACAAAACAAACAGATTTACCAAAAAAAGATAATGGTTTTTGCAGGCGTTGCCTGGAATAGCAAAACTAAATCACAAATCCATTTCAATGACACAACTTCATGCTAAGTTAACGCCGAATTTTACATAAGATTTTAAAAATTCCAGATTGCAAAGAGATCAATCCTCAGAACAAAATGGCCATACTTCGCTCACAAGCCACACACGATTTTCTTATTACATAAATATATTCTTTATCAATAAGCTTGAATGACCACCTCAACCCCCAGACCTTATACCATTTGACTGCTGTGTGAGATTCCCTATTACAAAAGGTCTATTGCAACGGGTGTTTACCATTGCAGTGGAGAAACTGGAACTGAAGATTTGAGAATGTAAGTAAGGAAGAAATAAATGTAGTGGAAACCAGATCATCAATCAGCAGTTGGAAGCAGAGGCTACACGTCATCTGTCAACAACAAGGCTGTTTCACCGATCACTGCATAATGTAGTACGCCTTTCTATTGGTTCGATATTGCATTTTCAGACACGTTTCGCCTCACCAACTTATATTGTTTTATTATTACCAGCCATCCTTTATTAACTGTCATTCACAGCCCCTCCCTCACCCCCCCTCTCCGTCTTCTTTCCCGATGGGTTCCCTAAAACACATTTTTCTTCCTGTATAAAATGTCTCTTTTTTGGTTGGTCACCGATACTTGAAAATAGATTGGTTATGAGAGGAAACAGCTATCAAAATGTATAAAACGTCAAGACAATAAATTATCAATTATTTGGTGTAGAAACTTTCTATTTATTTAGCAATGCTTTGTATGAATTTTTATACATTGTCGACCTCATTCCATTTTTTTCAAATTCCAACAGTTGGCCATACTTTATTTATACGACCAACCACTGTATAACCACATACTTGCATGTGTCAACAGAACCCATTATCAATGACGGACATGCATACGAATATTTCTTTGGTGTTCTACTTTACAGTGAGATTACTGGGTCTTTTATGTAAGTCTTTTAAATGTCTAGTGATCTGTAAAAGACTAGATTTGGTCTGTATTAAATTTAGCTTAGTAAAACACTAACACATAGAGACAGAGTATTATTCAGAAAAAGTCGGGTAACATTGCTAAACGATCTGTCATAGTTTAATTCAAAAATCATAAATTTCACTAGCCAGAGCATGTATGCTATGACTGACAAAGTTTTCAGATACTTTTCCAATTTTTTTCTGGATTAGGCCTCGAGTCCATAGCGTCCAAACAGACCGATCAGAAAATGTATGATTGCATCTAGAATTATATTATTTCACCATTCGCAGACAGACTTAAACAGCTGGAATATTTTTCTGCCTCTGATCTATCCAATCAGGGTCCCCCTAAGTTTCCTCTTTCTGGCCATTCAGAATTCCGGTCTCTATGCACACGAGTTTGCAACTGTGGTAGTGGCCTATATATTCTAATTTGAGTATCGGTTATGACGATGTGGAGTCTATTACCAAAAGAAGTTTAAAAAGTTAAACTTCCATTTATATAGCGCTCGTTGCTGATTCCACTAGGCGCTTTACGATGGATTTTCACTCCTCTTGCTGACAGTAATGCATTCAAAAAGACAAGTCTTGCAGCCTGTTCGGCGCGAATACAATTTCCGAATGAAGATAACGCTCTTAGTGGCCAGGTTACTCGTTCACACCTGGTTGAGTGCGGTAGATGCGACAAAATGTTATATTTCAGGACACACCGCTTATGGCCTACAGTAGTTATTGAGAAAATTTACGTCTAGCTGTATTCGATCTCACTATGCCACCTTGCCGACCGGTGTCGGTGAGTGGAGCTGCCAAAGATTCTGGTGTTTAATTACATTGTGCTAACCACTATGTCATTGACTCCTCAATAAAACAATGCATAGATTAATGAGATAGATCTACGAGGCTAGTTTTACCATCTCACGCTGTATCATAATTGGGTATATTATATTATTTTAATCGATTTATGTCATCAACATCGTCATTTTCATCATCTCATACCAAAAGTGTCAGCAGAATCGATAGCAGTGGCAGCAACACAGCACTTATTGACAAGATATTCATGTTGTCTTTCATTGCAATAGGTATTAATTGATTATTTGTAACACTTAATTTTCAGCATAATTGAACTTTTGCAAGACCATATCCAAGATATGCTTGCACAAGTGAACTTTAAATCGCAAAGAGAGCACAATCATGGGTGTAGTGTGATTATAGAGTGAGTCAAAACTTTAATATTCTAACCAAATAATCGCATCTCAAATTTCATAAAATTGTTCTTTATTGCTTCTTTATTGTTTTTCTTTTCTGTTTTGTTTGCTTTTTTCTTTTTCTTGAGGTTTCTTGTTTGACTTTTTGTTGTTGTTGTTATTGTTGGTGGCGGTGGTGGTGGTGGTCGTGGTGGTGGTTGTGATGGTGGTGGTGGTTTTTGGTTATTTTATTTATGTTGGGTTTTTTTTTCGTTAGTTTGGTTGACTTTATTCTTCCTTTGCACTTTATTCTTATTTAAACATTCACTTTATTTGGATGTAATGGATTGTTAAAAATGTTAGCCTAAGCCATTCATTTGACTCTATTATGCCATTTAGGTAACTCATTTTCTCTATTTCTTTCTTTATTCCTTCAGTCCACCCCAACCATACAGAGACATAATTCAAGATTCCCTCAATTTGTGTCCATATTACAATCATGGTTTCTATATTTATTCAAACCTTACTACGGTCGACAATGACGGAGTTTCTTTAATTTGGGATTTGAAGTTCATGTTATACTATTGGATGGCTATCTCTGTCTTCATGCCTTATATTTATTGTGGTTGGTGTATTATTTATTGACACCTTATGATATTATATAAAAGAGATGTTAATGATGATGATGAGGAGGATGAGGATGCTGATTATGATGTTGATGGTCATCATAATGAGGATTTTTAAATAAAGAATAAAGAAAACTCCTTTATTCAACCCAAAAGTGGAAATGTATCAATCGTAAATAATAATTATAGATTAAATAATACAATTATTATTGTTATTATTATCATTATTATTAGTATTATCATTATTATTATTATTATTATTATTATTATTATTATTATTATTATTATTATTATTATTAT
>JASKDV010209785.1:0-10378 GCA_032466395.1 Aegires albopunctatus
CCAGCTAGGTTGACATTGAGGGAGTTGGTGTGTTCAAGCCACCAATAATCGGGCATTTACCATTATCTCTGCTAGTAATATTATAATTTATAATGATTTTATGCAAAATGAACTATTTTAATTTGACCTAGGCATTGAAATGACACCATTATTAAAAAATAATGTCTGACTGCGACCAAAATTTTGAAATAATATCTATCTGATGTGAGAATCTCATTAGCAATTGGTATGTCTAAATTATCTTTTTTAATGTTTCTATTTCAATTCTGACCGCCTGTTGGCCAAGAAATCCATTCATCCCGGAGATAGCCCAACCTATTTTCATTTCCCCTTCTCTAATTAGGATCGTTGAATTTGTGCTTCAAAACGTTCATAATCATTCATTCGTGTCTGTTTAGTCATAGCAATGGGCCAGCCAGCTATAATAATAATAATAATAATAATAATAATAATAATAATAATAATACTATTGATGATACAATTCTTCATGTGTCCGTTAATGGCATGTAACATTTCGTGGTCACTTTTCATAATTTCAACAAGTCATGATAGAAAAAGGTGCAATATTTCGTACTTACTCATTCTCTTAACAATCGATACTTTGATTCTCCCCACTTTTGAAAATCATTAGACTTGCAGTTGACCAGCGATATTATATTCCAAGCATTAATTGAGTTGGATAAGTTTCAACACGCGATGTGATGTTGCATAGTACCAGTAGGGGTTAAATAAATTATGCATTTAACGTGAACTTACCGAGGTTTGATTCCGCTAATTCTTTGTGGTAAGGCGATGTGTCCATTGCAGAATTTTGTCTGCCAATCGTTTATACATGTACTACTTTTATGCCAGATATCGTCCTTATTGGCATGCAGCAAATATTTTCCGACTGTTGCATTTCCATGCCATCTCTGACATAAATTAGAAACATGACAGAACAATATAGAAAAAGGCCAACAAATTGACAAAAACCCTACAATAGATTGACAATCAATTCACCATACCTCTCCCCCCAACCCATAAAATAAATAGATAATTGAATTTGTTAAAGTAATAAACACCCCCATCCCAATCTCTTATAACCCCCTCGAAAAAAAGTAAGCAATAAACCCCAACCCCCTCCTATTCCACTTCCCCCCCCCCCAAAAAAAAAAATAAAAATAAATAAAAAATAAAAAATAATAATAATAGTAATAATAGTAAAATAATACAACATACCATTTAAACCAATAACAACTGAAAAAGTATTTAGCATAACAAACTTATATTTTTAATGCAAACAAGCAAAACAAACACCAACAATGTACGAAACGAATTACCTGATTATGAAGAATATTAGTTATATTATTAAAATCGCGAGCAATAATTGCCTTCTTTGTTTTGTAATGGGACGAATCACAACAATCAGTTTAAATTTCTTACCGTTTTCATCATAAACTATAGACATATGCAAGAATGCTGCACCTTTTCGCAAGGGTAAGATTGGAAAGAAAAGAAGAGAAAATCGAGACAGCATGACGAAATTATGTGGAATTCTCTCTTTGTTTTCTCGTTGTTCTCGAGGAGGAACACTATTTTCAAAACGTTCCTCTTCGAATAATATTGTAACGTCTTTGTCTACATGTTACTTTCATATCTTATGTCCTTCCTTTTCTTGTTAGCTGAGTTTGAGGTGTTCTTGCATAAACCTTTTTCGCCCTTCTGGGTGTTGAGTGTAGAGTGATGGCTCTGTCCCAACGGGCGACTGTGTGGGTCCAGTGTTTTGTTTCGATCATATCCGTCGATCTTCGTAGGCATGTCCTATCTTTTCAATAAAATGTATTATAATATCCTCACAGGCTGCGAAACATAATAATATCACGATCTGAATAATGCACAAGTCTGTATTTCGGCGTGCTATTGCAGTTTAACTTATCTACATGTTTGGTCTATTTTTATTGATTTGTGTAAGTATTAGTATTTTTTTCTTTCTTATTTTTATTAATATTTTTCAGAGATTTGGAAAATAGGCGATAACCGGGTCTAGATTTAAAAAAAAATCCCGGTTGTCTGTGCTGTAACTGGTTATCCGTATTTGAAACACATTTCCGCCCAACCCTAGAACGGTATTTATGTCTGACATGTGACTACGGTATCTCAATCTAGAACGATATTAGATCTAGGCGGGTTGTCTGACAATATTATATAATGAATATATAGTATAAATTAAACCTCATATAACAAACTAAACCCATGCTGATCATTTGAACTCGATCTATCAGCTGCTTTCGACACTTTGGACCACAGTATACTGCTATCTCCTCTTGAAAAATGCTTTGGTTTCTCCATGCGAGTTTTATCCTGGTTTAATTCCTATATTTCCAATCGTTCTCAAATTCGGTGTGTCCCAGGGATCCGTCCTTGGACCGGTTCCGTTTACTTTGTACATGCAATCCCTTTCATGATTAAAACGAAAACAAAACTGCAACTACCACTCCTAGCAGTCGATAATCAACTTTATAAGATCATTGACGTTAACAACATTAATTTTTCACTCTCCTAAATGTTTATTTTTACATGCTCACTTTTTAATATTATTTAGATGTAAAATTTTACCCATGTAAATTCTATACACCATGCATTTTTAAATTCTATATTATTCTTAATTTCACTCCTTGTCAAAGCGCTTAGAGCTATTGTGTTTAATCGCTGTGTAAATGTTCTCATTATTATTATTATTATTATTACGACCATGCTTGGGAGGGGGTTTGTTAGAGAGAGAGAGAGACAGACAGAGGGACAGACAGGCAGACAGAAATAGACAGACAAACAGTATGTATATTTGTGGAAAAAATGTATTGATAATATTTCATAATCTAATATAGGAGATGATCCATCCATCACATATTATAGTTCACAATGATATTAAACATTATTTGTTTTTATTTATTTACATTACAAGACAGCACACTAATACAATGGTGAACTAAACCATACTGGATATAAAATTTTCCTGTGGCACCAAGGTCTAGTAGTAGACATTTGGGCTAGTGATCAAAAGGTCCCAGGTTCGAATCCAGGTTGGGCGTGATGTTGAGTTCTTGGGAAAGACTCTTTACATGGATTCCCTCACCGTACCCAGATGTAAAATGGATACCTAGCCATAGGTATAGGAAGATGTTTTCAGTATAGCACCTCTGCATGTCCTGCGAAGGGTTGAGAAGAATTTTGGATTGCATTGGCCTGCCAGGGAAACAGTAAAGCGCATTGAGCATATTTAGTGGAAACGCACTATACAAAACGCTCTTATCTTTAAGAGATAAACCTGAAGCTCAGTTAAAAATTATTCAAATGTTTAATTAAAAATAACTATTTAATTTTAGAGTGAAGAGAATAAGCCAGATACACACCTGTTAAACCCATTATTTTTGAGTTGACTCAGAGAGGCTGAAAAATGTTGCCAATCGCTTTAATTATTCATTGAAATATCAAATTCATTTTCATTTGCTTTTTAATAGCAAACATATTTAAAGAATAACATATTTAGCTGGTCCAAGGGAACCCAAATCCATAATTTTATTTTGTAGAATACAGTCTGGTCTCTCTAATCCGCACTTCTGTAATCCGAATCCCTCTGTAATCCAAACAATTTTCTGGGACCAGATATTTTTCTTCTTATTTTTTTGTATTCCCTAGTCCGTAAAATTATGTAATCCGGACAACTTGCCGGGAACGGAGGTGTTCGGATTAGAGAGACCAGACTGTATGTAATTTTTAAATTCTATTTTTAAAGCTCCTATGTTTAATTTCTTTCACCTCTTCTCTTATTGTAAAGGATGAATATGAAGAGATTGACCTTGTTTACACTGAAGAGAAGAAGCAATTGCTTGAACTGGAGGAAAGATTTGCAACTTTGGAAAAGGAATACATGGCCATTATGGAGGAACGCCGCGTTGCACGAGACAAGCGTGAGAGAGCTCAAAGAGAATTGGCGTTGCTTGTGAAATCAGCTACAACAATTCAGGCTTTCTGGCGTTCATACAAAGTGCGCAAAGCCCTTAAAGCTAAGAATAAGAAGAAAGGCAAGAAAGGAAAAAAATAAGACTGTCTGCTTTACTCTTTGTGCATACTTAGAATTGAAGCTAAAAATAAGAATAATGAGAAGGGTAAAAAATAAGACTGTCTTTCTCAATCTCACACTATGTTTGATTTTGTAAACCATTTACTACTTAGAGTAATTTCTTTTTAGGGGAACTGGTTGGAGAATAGAAAAAGACATTAATTAGAATTTGGCTTGAGGTGTACATTTAGATTTTGTATATTTTTATATTATATTGCCATCCAATACTGTATTGATTCTTCATAAAATTCAGTCAACAAGTCTTCAATACAAGATTTGTAGGCATATCTGAACATTTGAGAACATTTGCTTATACATGCCATAATGATACTGTCAGTGATCAAAAGTCTATATTTTATCTCTCTCTGTTTGTATACATCTATAGACAAAGAATTTGCAAGGCTAATGATCATTCTTATGTAAATATTACAACCACATATTATTGAAAAGAAAAAACCACCCCACTCAAAAAAAAAATGAATTTATATAAAGGGATTAACATTCTTTTAACATACCTTTTTTAAGATTACAGTTGAACAAGATAATTATTCTCATTGTTATTTTCAAACTAGAATTTCTAGTACAAAAATCACAATCAATATTTGTGTACATTTACACAATGTTTGTTTTAAAGATTTAATCATTATTTGTTTGCTTTGAAATTTGTTTTTTTTCTTTTGTGTATCCTGTCACATTGAGAAATTAAAAAGCCAATAAAGATATTGATTAACATAATATGAATCTCCATATTATTATAATGATTTATGAAAATTATTTCATAATTTACATATATAGATCTATGATTTTTAAAGATTAAAGATTAAAAATGGGTTTATAGTCCGCAGACTTTACATCGATTATCCCCCTCTGTAGGTCGATCCACTTAAGTGCCATTTCAACTCCCTGGAGAGCATAGAACAGAGCAGCTGATTGCCAGTGATTACCCGCTCGCATGCTGATATGATCTTTCACTGCCTATACCGGATACTCGTTTTACACCTGAGTGCGGTGAGGAAAATTCATGTAAAGATATTTTCCCAAGGACTCAACATTGGATCAAGCTCCAGCTGGTATTGAACTCACACCCTTTTGATTGAAAGCCACCCTCGCTAACCTCTCGACCAAGGCACCATCAATTTTTCTATTAGCTTTCATTCTTATTCATATGCTTTTTAATACAGCAACATTTTTATGTGATACATTTTTTTTTGCAATTCTTTTTTCTTTTATAAGTAGATCACCTATTTATCAATTCAATAGATTCAAATGGAAGAAGTAGGCAAAAATGGATTTTTCTAAATTATTCAATCTTAGCATAGTATTTGAATACACATTGCCTTAACTTACTGACAGTGGTTTCTATTTCCACCTTAACATGTTTTACCAGCCCAGAGATATAGCAGAAGCAATCAGAATGAAGGAACTACATCTCTTATAAAAGGAGACCAGCTAATTGATAGTCTACATCCGACAAGTGTAGATTTACAAACTGAGCAATTTTTCAGCCTTCAAACCATTTCTTTCAAATGCTTTCTCATTTCTCTGAGGAACATACAGCAGATAATTCACACCAGAATAAAGAGAAGAAAACAGGCAAAAAATCTTCCCAGTGATCAGCAAAGAGAACAGATAGTCCATATTGGGGGCATACAGTATAGAGCAGCAATTATCGCCAGCATTATGGCATTAATTGCCTTACTCAAGAAGTAGAAGCATAAATGCTTTTATGCAAAGAGTGGACCTATTTTTACTAATTTATTGGCTTTGCCTATCTTCAGCTGGCTTTTTTCTTAGGCGTAGGGTGCAAATCCAACTGTTTTGACAGTTGCCATTTCTTGTGGCTTAAAAAGGCCTGGCACAAGGAAAGCAATGCTTGGATTGTGTCTCTCAGTTCCCATTGCTCCTCCTGGGGCATAGGTCATCCACATTCATCTTCTACCTTATTCTTTCCTGAGTCAATTGGGTTAAGTAGTGGGAAAGAATTTATATTTGAGTCCTTTAGAAAAGCACACATTAAATATATATTTGTCATTTTGATCAAATGTAAAATGTGGTCTCAGGCAAAATGGGAGGGCATGAAATATATTCTGCTGTAAAGTTAATGACTGAGTTTACAATACATATTGCCTGATTACTGCATATTTAGATAGTACCAAATGATGCGCAATATACTGGTATGTCGTTTTAACTTTAGCTCATACTGTCCTTTATTTGGGCCTATTTCATCTCAAATACTAGGAATAATTGGTGTCAACTATTAATGGCTGTCATCACATTTCTTCTAATATCTATTGTTTTCCATGTTTTGTCACTAGCAACAACTGTCTTTAGCAGGTTTGCTTACCATAACCTCCTGATAAAAAAAGGTGACCTAACTGACCTAAAATCTTACACTAGTAAAATTAACAAATTTCTCCTTTGGCTGCTTTCCCTGTATTTCATTATGAACATATTGTGTCTTCCAGGCTTTTTGGTTATACGCAATTTGTCTGATCCATTTCTTGTCATGATGTTAGTTTTAGTCTGGCATTGGTTTTAATTTTAAGATCATTGGTGCCTGGGCAACCACACTTCCTGAAAATACATTGCCCAGGCACAGCGCAACATGCTGCATCCATGGTCAGTTTTGACTGACGGAGGCCTATTATATGATATATATATCCAGCCCCACTTTCTTTGGGTGATTAAACGAAAAATGATGGGTGGAAAGGACTCACCAGCCCTGATTTGGCATCCTGTCTTGGAGTGAATCTCCGAAACAAATACTTTCCTTACAGGGCAAGACAATTTGGTATCGTCGCGGAGGTCATGGGTTCCAATCCATCTTGTCTCATATTTTTTTTCTTTTTTTTTTCTTCATTAGTAATTTGTCTGCATTCTTGGATTATTAAATACTTTGAATGTTTTTGTTATAACTTATCCAAAAAGAACTTTTACCTCAAACCATTCTTTTTCTTGTTTTTCCATAAATCCAATTTTGGATAATTTAGAAAAGTCTTTTATGTTTAATTTAATGTTTCGGGCAGGACAAGCCAATATCCAATGAATGATATCAAGAATCACTCTATACTGTATTTTGAGATCACAGATATTGATTCATGTAATAATAAAAGTCTTGCTCTCTTAAACAATTCGATTACATTTTACTTTATTCATCTCATGCCTCTACATTATAAAAGATCCACAATCTCCATTTTGAACTTCATGCATTAAAGATGAGATTCATCTCCACAGAGGAAACATTAGTGTCAAAAAAAGGAAAGAAAATGGGAAAATGTTTGAAATTATTAAGATTTCAAATAACTCTTCATTGCTTCACTGATGCGTGAGAACCACAGATAAGAAGGAAATTCTCAACTATTTTTTTAGAAAATTGAATACCCTTTCCAAGTACATGTATAATAAAGAGTCTCTTAGCTGAAGGCTTCACATAGATGTTTTGATAAGAACAAATTTTCTCATAATTTGCTTTAAAAAGGGGAAAAGATTTGTTTTATGACAAAAATATATAATTCTATTAAATTATATAATGATGCATGTTAAGGTCATATGACTTTTTACATTAATACTTTGTAAATGCATGTACTTGTGTATGTGAATTACAGTCAATGAAAATATGAGGTAGCTTTAGATTGTATTATTATATATATGCAATTTATACATACTGCAATGCGTTTTTATAGCAAATATGTGTATGGTAATGAAGCAAACATTGGGATTGATTTGAGTCATTTTAATGTATATGGTTTATCAAATAATCTTTAAAAAGTTGGATTATTGCCAATCAATTTTGATTTGCTTAATACTTGATAAAATCAATAATTATTCATAACATTCAGTGGTCAAAGAAAACATAATTTAAAGAGTATGACATAAGTATAGATTCCGCTTAAGTAAGCATAACTATCAAATTTGTATAATCCGTAAAGATTAATACAAGTATTATGTAATAAATGAGACAAGGATGAAAAAAATTATCCTCGAACATCACTGACTAACTTCTATTTCCTCAGTGATCATTAAATTTCATAGTGTCTGTCCATCGGCATCCTTTAGTATCAGTTGTTGGTCTATGCTGGCATGGAGCCTGACTGATAAGAATGGGGGAAGTACCATGGAAAACCCTGATTCAAAGGAGGAAACCACCATGAATTTTCCATAGAGTTGTTTTTCATCCAATCATAAAATCTATATCTCATTGCATGTAACTGCCATTGTCGATAGCACCAGCCAAATCTTTGATCACAATCCATATTTCTGTTATTAATGCCATTAGTACCTCTCATCATCCACCCCATCAACCAATTGTTTCTTGACGATGCCTGCCTTCCTGGAAGCCAAGTATTGTGCCTTTGATTAAAACTGCCATCCATGTATCTATTTCTCATTTCCTTGGCACTCCATGTTCTCTTGTTGTTCCTTGCCTGATCATTAGAAAAGGTATTCCAACGAGAGTAAAGAGGCACCCTGTCTGCTTTAGAAACTCTATTGATATTATTAGACATAGATGACTTTAATATGCTAAGCAAAGATTTTGTTTTTGTAAAAGGAGATTTTCTTGCCTTCAAACTTAGATTGTTCTCTTCTCGTTTTTCAACAGTCGGCATCCCTTTCATAGTATTTGAATCTCTTTTATGACGTCTTGTATCTATATCGGGGAGATTAATCTCACTGTTATCATCTCTCTTGTTATCCCTGGTGTTGGAATTTAATCCCAATTTCTTCTTCCTCAGAAAGAGACCCCAAAAATCATCAACATTCCAATTATTCAAACTTTTACTTCTATCGAGGACATCTTCAGTGTCTCTCCTGGATCTTTCAATCATCTGGTTCTCATCAGCTGCTCCGTTTTCGTCAATTAGCTGCGAATTTCTAGGATATCTCATTGAATTATAATTCCAATATGACCATGTGTTCCAATCTTGTTGCATTCCACTCCATTGCCTATACCACCATGGATTATAGTAATTTCGATTCCACCCATTATTCCATCTCCGTTTTCTAATTGTTTCTCCAACGTCCCTCCTTGATCTGTCAAGAGATAGGGTTTCATCTGCTGGTGATGATTCGTTTTCGTCTTCTGAAGTTCTGGGATATCTATTTGAATTCCAACTACCATAAGACCATCGATTCCAATATTGTTGCATCCCATACCAATCCCTATACCACCATGGTTGGTAGTGGTTCTGATCCCACCAACCATTCCATCTTCTATTTCTTTCAGTTTCTGTTGCATCTCTTTTGGATCGATATTTGGAATCGTGGTTGTCTTCCATTGAATCTTCTCCCGATTTAGATGTTCTTGGATATCTCATTGAATTCCATCTGCCGTAATATGACGAAGGATACCAATTGGATCTCATACCGTTCCACCCTCCGGACTGCCATGGATATTGATTGAAGTAATTTTGATTCCACCAATTATTCCATCGTTTATGTCTGTCCATTTCAGTTGCTTCTCTTGTGGATTTGCTCAGAGATTCGTCATCATCGTTTGAATCAGCTTCTTCCTGTTTTTGCACATCTCTCGAGTATCGCATTGAATTCCAATTCCCATAGTATGACCTCGGATACCAGAATCTCTGCATTCCATTCCATTGGTTATTCCACCAGGGATATTGATTGTAATTATTCATATTCCACCAATTGTTCCACCTTTTATTTCTATCAGTTTCTGTTGCATCTCTTTTGGATCTATCTTGGGAATCATTGTTGTCTTCCATTGAATCTTCTCCTGTTTTAGGTGTTCTTGGATATCTCATTGAATTCCATCTGCCGTAATATGACCAAGGATACCAATTGGATTTCATACCATTCCACCCTCCGGACTGCCAAGGATATTGATTGAAGTAATTTTGATTCCACCAACTGTTCCATCTTTTATTTCTGTTACTTTCTGAAGTGTCTCTCTTCGACCTGTCCATAGCCTGGTTTTCATTTTCAGGTGATATTTCATCTTCTTCATTGGAAGTTCTAGGATATCTCATTGAATACCAATTGCCATAATATGACCACGGATACCAGAATCTCTGCATCCCATTCCATTGGTTATTCAACCATGGATATGGATTGTAATTATTCATATTCCACCAATTGTTCCACCTTTTGTTTCTATCAGTTTCTGTTGCATCTCTTTTGGATCTATCTTGGGAATCATTGTTGTCTTCCATTGAATCTTCTCCTGATTGAGGTGTTCTTGGAAATCTCATTGAATTCCATCTGCCGTAATATGACCAAGGATACCAATTGGATCTCATACCATTCCACCCTCCGGACTGC
>JASKDV010209796.1:0-13845 GCA_032466395.1 Aegires albopunctatus
TTATTATTATTATTATTATTATTATTATTATTATTATTATCATTATTATTATTATTATTATTATTATCATTATTATTTTTATTATTACTATTATTATTATTATTATTATTATTATTATTATTATTATCATTATTATTATTATCATTAGTTTCTCATGGCCTTATTATAACATTATAATATTATCATTGAATTGGACTTAAAACCGTCCGTTACCAAAGTCGTCCGATCTTTGCAGTCTCGGCATTCCCCTTTCTTCTTGTGCAGAAGTTTCTCCGATTCCTCCCATTGACCCAATGACCTTACATTTCCGGACTGAGTAGGACACAGGAGAACACGAGGACACTGTGCAAAAATGACAACACCATAATATGCAAATGAACGGAACAAATTAAAGTAATAGGAGAACTAGGAACTCGTATAGTCAGATAATTAACATCCCTGTCTCTAAAAATGATTGCCATAGACATTCTTTCTTCCCTAGCACTGCTAAATTGTGAAATAAATTAAATCCTAATATTAGAAGTAGCGAAAGTGTTGATAATCTTAAACATATGCTACAATATGAAATACTTAAATCTTCATATAGGACAAATTAGTCTGCTCCTTTTTGTTGTTGGCGTGCTGGCCGTAATGTTCAACCCAGTTGACTTGTGTCAGTTTATTTGAAGAAGAAGAAGAAGAAAGATCGTATACCTTCATTCATTTTTTCCCTCGGCTGTTCGCATTTGGAACAACCTACCTAACGCATCTGTTGAAACCAAATGTCCTGAAACTTTAAAAAAATTAGCTGAAAAATGTATCAACGTCTAGATCTCTGAACTCTTGATATCGAAAGAACTTTTTCTGTTGTTGTTGTTATTAATCATACATTATAAGTGAAATACTGTAAAAAAGTCATGTTATTTGTTAAATGTAGATTGATCCTCCTATACCGGGGGCTACTTCATGAAGAAGAAGATTTGAATCTTTATTCCCATATTATGTGGCAAGATATTTGTTCAAATATATATTACATAAACACTAAGAACTTTACAATGAAGCACCAGTAGTCTTGTTTCTTTTGTCGCTGGTTCCAATATTTCCCAATGTTCTGCAGATATCTGCATGCCAAGTCTTCTTTCCCAGAATACGGTAATAATGTGTGAGGTGACTTATTTTTTTCAATCATTTTTATAAATCCATGTCTTACCATATTTCCAAGATCCTGGCTTCTGAATCTTATACAGAGTGCCAATCTATTATCCTTTTGGTTATTGTTTAGTTTTATCACAAACAGTTTGTGTTTTAGAGCAATATAGATTATCCAAATTATTTTTTTTTTCTGCCAGCCTGCATTTTGGAAACTAAGTATTCTTAGTATGTAATAAGATTAGTGACCCTTCATGTTTCTGCTCTGAAAAGATCACATGCCCATTGAAACTAATCCATGCACCTTATAACCACACTCCTCTGCCTTAATTGTGCATCATTGTATTGTTTAGTTTAACTCTTAACATTATATTATTTCACTAATCTGAAGTGAATCCATATCTATCTCTTGAATAACTTATAACCTTTAACAGCTGATTGGGTACTGATATAAAAATGTTGTCATATATATACAATGGTTTCTTCTCGACACCCCTTCAATCATGGATGCTGAGGTCTGGCCCCACCTCACCATGTTGCAGGTTATCATTTATGAATGAACATGCGCGATAAGGGATCTGGAAGGGAGAGGAGACTTAAGAAAAGCTGATCACAAAGGCTACTTCCCTAATAGCAGAGGGTTTGGCAAAGAGAAAAATTATCTTTATGGCTCAAATTAATATTAATGGAGACAGAAATTTCTCTTTATTTCTCCTTCTGAATGAACATTAATTGCATGATATTATCATTCTGTTATTGGATTCTCACTGCTCCTTCTTCCAGATAGGATAGACCAGGTAGATCGACTAACAAATGCCATGGGTAAAGTGGTAAAGTCTATGTGCAATATTTCTGAATAAGTGGTGAAAATTTCTCCACTAGGGAGTGGGATAGAGGGTGGCCTTCCCTGGACTGCGGGTAGTACTCAGTGTTGTGCAGCCTCATTTACGAGGGTGTGCAATACGTGAAGAATACCCTAGGGAGCAGAGACTATAGAACTAAATTTAATAAAGACACATAATGTTGCACTCATTAAAGTGATGATAATAATACTAACATAATAATAATACAAACAACTAACTTATTTGTTTATTATAATTATGCTATAAACCTTAATCTCAGTAAAGTAACTTGAATACTAAACCAACCAGGCTCAAAATAGATAGGAAGGCTAAGAGTAAAAAAAAAGAAGAGAAGAGACTGACATAGTATACAAAGAAAAATGATGGAAGTGATAAGGGTGAAGTAAGAAATAGACAAATGATGAACAAAAGCAGGTTTTTGTTTTTTCAAGATGAAAGTATAAAGAAAATAACACTGTCATTTTGAAAATAATTTATTGTAAGCATGTCTATATATTATAAAATATGAATCTATAAGAGTAAATATCTGATTCACAGCTTGTGAAAAAATGTGGAATGTTGATGATAAAAATTTGTTATGGACAATGATAAAGGAAATTACAAATACCAGGGTCAAAATAAAGTTGGAATTTGATTAAAAGAGGCTAAAAATACATGTATGAGGCATTTGAGACAAAGCAAGTGACAACCTGAGAAAGGGGAGAGACAAATTAGATTTTAAATAGGATTGACACATTGACACACTTGAGAGCCAAATGAAAATAAACAAATGAATTGATTCAAAGGTTCACACACATATTTCAAAATGAAAATTAAGGACTTTTTAAGGACATTCTTAAAGACCAGGGTAAAGCAAGGCATTGGGGAATTATCTTTGTCTAAAGCCTGTCATGATTTTATTTTTCACTTGAGTTTCAGACCAAGCAGCATAGCAGTTAAATAAACACTTTTATTGATCGTATTTTGTTACTTTTGCAGTCCCGCCTTGTATTTTACAATTTTTACAGATAGGCTCATGCCATGATAGAGTCACTGGTTGAATTTAAAATGTAATAGCTGTCAAATTTAAGGACTTTTAAGGACCTGAAGTCCAAATTATAAGTACTTTTTAAGGCATTAATTTTTTTTGGACAAAATTTAAGGACTTTAGAGGAAATTTGTGAACCCTGTGATTCATCACTTAGAGTATGCTTGCAAAAAAAGATGACAAATACAGTAGATTTAAACAAGCTCTCTTCTGTTTGTAAACAAGAATGAATGATGAGAAAAGAGTGACTAACGGATGCCACTATATATTCACATTCACTGTTCAATGAACTGCTCAGGAGCAACTCCATAAATTGAAATCGAGAGAAAAAAATAGAACTAAATAAAAATAAAGCACCTCATTATCTGACAGTATCAAGAGCTCATTAGTGGTCAACAAAAGATCTTGTAAAAACCCTGTTTAAAGTATCATATTTATTTATTGATTAGGATTCTCAATAATGGCCACAAGAGCTTCCACAAAAATGGTAAACATTAAAACTTACCAAATCCAAATTTTTTGACAACCCAAATACATGTAGATAAATAATCAATAATTAAAATATCATTTTCAAACAATGATTCATCATCAATGAAGTACAAAGATTGGGTTAAGTTGAAATGTATAAATCATTTGTAGATGAAAATTACACCATTCAATTTAAGAAGATGCTTTACGGTACTTTTTAAAAGAAAAGAGAAAAATTTACAAATTATATATGAATCTGATATATTTTGTATTAAGAAAAGTACTTGTTCGACTACCCTTTGAAGACAGTACAAATATAAAAAGATACAAAATGAAATATTGCCTTTGATTTTCAATATCTTTATGAAATAATTGTGATCTTAATCAAAATCATTATTTCAACAAGAATGGAAAGATTAGGATGAGATTGGGATGAATCATATCATACATAATAAATAATGGAATGCATATAAGTAACTTTCAACATTCAGCAGCGTTGATGCTCATCTGCACAAATTTATCACCGTGTTTGTTCAACAATTATTTAAGTCATTTTGAGTCCACAGTGTTGCCAAAACAGTACCAAAGACTGAATTCTGTGGACAGCTACATACAATGTCATACAATGTAACAAGTTAGTTAAAGGTGCAATCATGCGATCACTTAATTCCTTTACTATCCCGCTTTAATTATGTGTGATGACGTCACTTAATTCCTTTACTTCCCTGCTTTAATTATGTGTGATGACGTCACTTAATTCCTTTACTTCCCTACTTGAATTACGTGGGATGACGTCACTTAATTCCTTTACTTCCCTACTTGAATTATGTGTGATGACGTCACTTAATTCCTTTACTTCCCTACTTGAATTACGTGAGATGACGTCACTTAATTCCGTTACTTCCCTACTTTAATTATGTGTGATGACGTCACTTAATTCCTTTACTTCCCTACTTTAATTATGTGTGATGACGTCACTTAATTCCTTTACTTCCCTACTTTAATTACGTATGATGACGTCACTTAATTCCTTTACTTCCCTACTTTAATCATGTGTGATGATGTCACTTAATTCCTTTACTTCCCTACTTTAATCATGTGTGATGACACTGAAGTAACAAAAGCCTGAAGAAGGAAGGCATTTGTATTTGTAAGGTATGGAGAAAAAGAATTGCCCACCCAAAGATTTAGAGGCTGAAAGTCCAAAAAGCTCTGTGGCAATCCTGTCTCAAATTCAAGACAAAAGAATAAAAACAATATTATTTCAAGCGGAATATGCGGAATATCAATAAAAATGAGAATTTTCAAAAAAGACAAAATGCCAAGTTAGGATAAGAGAGGTGTTTTAAGTTGTTTTTCTTCTTTTTTTATTTAATATCATAGCATGATTATGGTAATCATCACTATCATCATTATTATTTTATTATTATTCTCATCATTATTATTAATATATCATATTACATAGCAAAGTGGGTTTTAGTATAAATCTTCAGATAAGCAGGCTCACAGACATAAAAATATCCACACACCCCCAACCCTAACCCCCAATGCCAATTAAATTAAAATCTCTGGGAAACTTAAAGTGGACCAGATATGTAATTAAAACTTCCAAGCTGAATAACAGCATGACTAGACCTTTTACTACCTTTACCGGGTATCCGTGTCACACCTGAGGGGGGTGCGAAACTGATACAAAGAGAATTTCATGAAGATCAAACATGAGACCAAAAGTTAAACGGGACCCAAACCTCCCAACCTCCAGTGCTTTCATAAAGGGTTTTGATTTAAGTTTCAGAAATAATTGTGTGGAGAAAGATAAACATCAAAATGGCATAGGGGAATGTTTACATTTGTCTGGATAATAGATGTCGATGGCAAAATATGCGTTAACCCTTTGAACCCTGCTCATTCTGTCCTAAAAATATCCTGGGCTCCCCAGCAAAAGACAGTATATTTAGAAGCATCATGCCGGTGTACCAGTTGGCAGGGAAATAGCATCAGGAAATTTTGACCGGTGTACCGGTCAGTAGGGTTCAAAGGGTTAAGGACTGTGATGGAAATCACTCTGTTACCAATCATATGAGGAGACCATGATAAACTGCCTATTACAGATTTAGAAAGAAACAGATACTAGCCACATGATGCCAGTGTCTTGTGACGTGATCACGTAGAAAGGCATCCCATTAGAAAAGTGCAACCAATTAAGCTCGTTACAAGTGAATTGCAAATGAGCACCAGCGTTTGTTCATCAGAAAGAACATTATAAAGCCATTCAGGAACATATCAATATCAAGTTTATTAAGGCTTCTTCATTCGTTGCCTTAGATCAAAACCCCTATATAATATTTCCTTATTCTGCTTTGGGCGCTCACAGGAGTTTTGATCTAAGGCAACGACTTATTTCTCATGTCAGAGGCAGCTCATCTTCTATAAATATTGTTGCTTGAAGAAACATTAATGATTGAAAACTGCAAAAGGGAAATCTGAATGATAATCAATGCAAAATATTGTATTTATAAGGAGGATACAGAACAAAGGAAGTATTATGTGATGATCATATTGAGATACAAGAAGATTGTCAATCACAATCATCAATCTTGTAAAATGTTATCTTTATCACACTTTTAGATGATGATATGATTGTTAACTTCCAAAAGGAGGTGTTTTGACATATTTATATTTTGATCATGATTACCGGATTCCGAAAGACTTTGAAGACAATTTACAGAGGAGCTACACTGAAATTTCCCCTCCTCAAATTCGTTGTAACACATCAGACAAAATTTGGTTTTAAACAAGGCATGTATTAGTATATCAAAAATTATTGGTTCACAAAAAAAATCTGACCCCAAAGTAAGATCATCACCGCTATTTAACTAGCGCCCTTTTTACATAACTATCGACCATCAAGGTCAGAAGAGGCTTTGTTGAAGTTTCATCCAGTTAGTTTGTTATTATTTGGAGTTTTAGGGCTTTATCAACTTCTGGGTCATCTCAGAGCCCATGGAAAAAGTAATAATAAAAAAAAAGTAATGGCAGTCGTGGAAGAAATAGGTTTTACAAGGGGGAAAAAAAGTCGCCAACGACAAAAAGAAGCATTCAAATAATAAGTATAATGCATATGACGATAAAAGTAACTAAAATGAAGAGATGATTTACAGATAAAAGCCCATCATCAAAGACAAACAACCTTATTAAGGATGGCCTAACTAAATGGAGAGATGATTTACAGACACAAAAACACACAACAGGGGGGGGGGGGGGGCCCCCCCCCCCCCCCCAAAAAAAAAACAAACAACACAAAAACAAAACAAAACCCCACATCATCTCAAAAAAACAACAACCCTAATTAGCAGGTAACAGGGAAGTATACTGAGAATGGCTGAAAGACTTGCATCAAATCAAATTACAATTCAAATATAAAGTCAATTTTCTGGATATCTCAGTAGCATTATTCGTAATAAGGGCTGGAGACATTGCATTGTCAGGACTGCCACATTTTCAGATGCCATGAGGGCATTATAAGGACAAGGCACCACAGTATGTCAAATTGATTAGATCTCTAATTAGCTACTTTATACAATGACAATAGTTCTTTGTTTGAGATCAAATCAATGCCCTAACACTTTAAACGACAGCTTATTGAAATAAGGCAAAGCTTATAGGAACGACAAAACCTGTTGACTGAAGGCAATATTTAAGTAAACATTTCCTTACAGAGAAGTAATAAATAGGAATTTATATCTGATCAAGAGAATAAATGGACTAAGGCTTCATGATCATGTTGAATTTCAAGTTATCAAGGTGAATGATGTCACAGACAAAAATGCACCAATGAACAAATAAAAAACTGTAGTCAATTAGTTTAAGGATTGACTGTTGTCTATTATCAATTGAAAGTAATTGCTGAAGCAAAAGCGCACACAGGTAGAGTATGAACTATGATAGAATACGTCTGAGCAAATTGCCCACCTATAAAACACAGAAACAGCTGTATTTCTTTATGAAGGTAATAAAAGTAATTTCATATATAATATGAAATAAAGCAAAATGAAGAATAAGATACTTATGAGCTTTTCAAAGACCCTTTGGGCTAATTTTGCTTTTGAGACAATAATTTAAGAATTTGAGGGCATTCTCGATATCACAATTTTTTCTGTGGACGAGCTTTTTTATTGATCATCATTTCTTAATGCAATTCATAAAGCACAATAAACTATGCATTGTAAAATATTGAGACCAGAGCAAAAGAGTGGTTGAAGACCATTAAATAATGTTACACCTTTTCATGTCAAAAATAAAAAGTATTAATAATAATAATAATAATAATAATAATAATAAAATAATAAAACAAACAACCCCAAACAACCAAACTCACACAAATACAAAACATGCTCCCAAAGAAAATTAGCCTAATGTAGAATTAAAGCTTTATTATAGATTTTTTTTTTTGATGTATGTGTGAGCTGGTGGGTGCGAGATGGTTGACAGGATTAACAATTTGTATGTGCGCATCTTAGGACAAAAATAGTTAATGGAATTAACACATTGATAAGATAAAGACTATGACACATTGATAAGATATAGACAACGATAAGATATAGATACGATAAGATATAGACTATTACACATTGATAAGATATAGACTACGATAAGATATAGACTAAGGCTATGACTTAGGAAAACTGGAAGTGGTAAAAAATAAAGTTGTAGACATTTGTAAGAAGTTTAAACCTCAACGGTTAGTAAATGTGAATTAAGGGACATTTCAAATTATACATCTCTATATGACCAAAAAAAAATATATAAAAAAAATAAAAGAAAAGAAAAAGAGCAAAAACATATTTATCCAATTACTAAATATGATCTACAAACATACTTCAATCTTTTTCTTGAGTAAATATAACATGAAGAAATAAATAAATTGATTATGTTTTGAGACACACATTGGTGACATATTTCATATCCTTGCAAACAAAAGATTGGGATTTCTAATGTTTGATATGGATTACAAGGGCAGATCGAATCACATAATCTAATGGCCGGTAGGCCGACTTACAATTCAATATATTGACTTGACCACAAAAGTTTTATACTGGCCATCTCAAACCCTGATAATGATGAGAACAACCTTCTGATACTATCAAACCTCAGATTAAAATACAACACAAAAAAGATAAAAGCCCATAGCCAGTTGAAAAATAAATAAATTAATAAACAGAAATCATCACTTATTTTTCTATGGTAAAATTGAAGGGCATTTGTGCTTTCTTCAAACATATGTATATAAAGTCGAAGACCTAAAATAATATATCATTTATTAGAAATACTGTTAAGAAAAAAAATGTCTATGTAAGTACATGGAGTAAAATACCCCCCCACTCCCCCCCCCCCCCCAAAACAAACAAACCAAAAAACAAAATACAGAACCAAAACCAAAGAACACAACCCAATGTTTTGTCAAATGATAGGATTGCTATTAAAAGAAGAATATAGAAGGAATAATCTCACTTCACACCTGTGAGATTATATTTCTCGAAAAAAAATAAAAGAAAAAAAGAAAGAAAGAAAAAGACAGATTGTTCACGAGACTATCCAAAATTAAAATATCGAAGGCACTAAAACCCAAACAAACTTAGATTCAGTTCCCAAAAGCTAGGCACAACTTGATGAGTCATCATTGAGCTGACCTCTGTCATCAAATTGCATAACACATTAAAAATAATGGAATAATTAATACATACAAAATATGTCATTAAACCTCTCCATTAGAGAAATACTTTAGCATAAATTATACATAAAATGCTTACGTAAACAGGCTGCTCTTTAAAAATGTAAATCAAAATTACTAAAATTCATCATTCATAATTTATATACACACATAATGCATTATTTCTGACCTGCTTATGCGTCTTGCAAAAATTTCCCTTCAGAGAAGAATAAAATGTAACAAACTAAACTGAAATGGGAGTCAGGGGAAAAATCAATGTTAAAGAGGTGATATCTGAAAATCAGGAAGGATAGGAAACTATCCCTAAAGATAAATCCACATCAAAAGACTTCCAGTTGCATAAAAACTTTACATTGGTGACCCAGGCAGGATTCTACAGAGCTGAAAGATTAAACAAACCATATCCAAATCTTTCTTTTAACCCTTGTTTCAAGCATCAATTGAGCACTTTGCAGAAAAACTTCACATGCTTCATATGTATTGGTATGCATAAGTTAATAAGTGGGCGAAGGAGAACTTGTTTCATTTAAAAAATATTAAGGATATCAAAAATAAAGATATATTTATTATAAGTACAGTTTCAAGAGACATGACCTTGTAGGATGTGAACAGCATAAACGAAGGAATATATATCATATCTTCCTCTGAAATATCACATATCTTCCTCTGAAAAAGTTTTCAGTTTTAAAAAATAAAAATAAAACTATATATATATATATTTAAACATTGAAAAAAATAAATAAATTGGGAAGCGATATGAGTCCAGTGGAGTAAAGTGTTTGAAAAAGTCACATAATTTTTTCCCTTTTAAAAAACAAAAGCCAAAATATAAAAGAATACCGCTTGTTGTAAACATTTTTATAATAGCTATTTCTTAAATTCAATGATACAAAAAAAAAACCCAAACCAAAACAAAACAAAAATCAAACAACAAAGTAAAAATAAAGAAAACATTGCATAACACTTACCCTGCTGCCGGACAATGCAGTGCATCAATAAAAAAAAGAAGAAACAAACAGCCATTTCTTTTACCATTACAAATGGGTATAAATAATCAAAGAATTCAAAATGCATGAAATCAAAATATGAAAAGATGAAGGGGAATTTAATCGTTACATTTCAACAATGATTCCTGACCTCATTGAGCTAATAAATTCGAATGCAGGTAACTTTTCCCTTGCAAACCTCATAAATTGTCTCAAAAAATACCCCAAAATTGAAAGGAAATAAATCTGCTTCCTCTGCAGTAGTTTTCATTGTAATGGAATGGTAGATATAACAAATGTGGTCATGGGGTCTTATTTATCTGTAGCTTCTGTTAAAACATAAATTGTCTCAAAAAATACCCCAAAATTGAAAGGAAATATATTTGTTTCCTCTGCTGTAGTTATCATTGTAATGGAATGGTAGATATAACAAATGTGGTCATGTGGTCCTATTTATCTGTAGCTTCTGTTAAAAGTGGCCCCTTGGTTGCCAATAAAATCATCCATGTCTCCTACCAAGTCATCATCATCTTCATCAAGTCTGGTCATACGGAATTGCCTATGGAAGAAAAAAATTAAATAAAAATAAATAAAATTTCAAGTTATAATAAAAAAATAAAAGAAGTAAAAAAAGAAAGCAAGAGCAATCAAGAAAACTCTACATTAGCCAATATATTCTCACAAGAATTTACAATAAATCAATGCAAGAGATATATATATATATATATATATGCCAATCTTTATCAGATTCTATTAATAGTATATAGCATATACAGACCTATCAACTTTTCAAAATCAACAAGAGGGAAAATCTTCCGAGGTCAAAGAGTAACATAAAAATAAGAGACAAACCGTAATGCACAAATTTCAAAATAAAATAGAAAACAAAGATCTAAACAGTTATCCATCTAATAGGCTTGCATATTTAAGTTGAATTTAGAGTAGATTAAGTTTAAGTAATACACGATGACCGACGGTGTCCATCTATGACAATGACGATCGATTGATCGCCAGGCTACCCTACATCAGACATGCCAACCACTCCGATTAAATGGGTCACTCTGTATTTTTGCCGATTTTGACCAAAACTCTGATTCTCCGATTTGTTTTGCAAAACTTTGTTTTTAAGTTTTTTAATTGCTGGTCGGCATAATTCCAACAAAGAGCGAAGCTAGAGATGAATCGGGATCGAAGTTTTTCATTTGGAATTGAGCTAAAGCGTACAAACCTTTATATTGGTATCGGAGCATCGTAATTGAAACATTGATGGTGTCAATACAAATCAAATCGGAGTAAGCCTTCGGCACTGAGGCCTTTTATTAGGCCCTTTGCTAATGTCTAGTGCTAGTGTGGGGTATTTAGTTGGTAGTGGGAATGGGGGAATGGGTTGTATTTTAATATTTAGAATCTGGATCTAGATCTAATGGCATGTTTTGGTAGATTGGATAGATAAGGCTATCTGAGAGGGGGTTGCTAGTGCGATCTAGATCTAGTTCTGGAACTAGATTTAGAATGTAGGCCTCTGGAATCTGAAGGATTATCTCATTGCAAGTTAGATCTAGATCTATAGCCTTGATTTAGAATGTAAATCTAGATCTAGATTCTATATTGACATCATCTAGATCTATACAATAGTTTAGATGTGTAATCTAGATTCTAGAACTAGCTCTAGATTTAGAATTATTATATTTGAATGTATAGAGTCTAAAGGATTTTCTCATTGCGAGGTATTCTATCCTCGATTTAGAATGTAAATCTAGAGCTAATAGAAGAAAACACTATTATGAATTACCATGCTTTATGATAGGATTGAAGACTAAAACAAAATAGATATAGATCTAGGTTTTGTAGGTCACATGTCAAGAATCTGGATCTTAGTAGTCTTTCTATTCGCTTATTATATAGGCTAATGTTATTGGGATGAAAATATTTCATCTTATAATTCAAGTAATTTCTTGACCACGTCTCCGACTGCATGACTCCGTTTTTCCTCCCAAAACTCTGTTTTTTATTTGGTTTGACTCTATTTTGCCCTGCTGTCAGGGTGGCAGGTCTGCTACATATGACTCGTGACTCCCAGTAGAGAAAAACAAACAAACAACGATAGGCCTGTAAACTAGGGTCTTTGTCTTACCAACAAGAACACTTCTCAAATAAATCCAGTGAAAGAAAAATCACATTTGAAAGAAAATCCTTAAAATCGGTAAAAAAACAAAAATCCAACACAAGCTTTCAACAGCCAATATGGTGAGATCATCAGACCAGAAGGCTGCAAGTAAATGACACAGTACGCAGAGCAAACTAAACGGGAAGTGGAAGCAGTCTAAATTCAATATCATTTTATCATATTTCGCAATTTCGGTAAAATTTTTTTTTAGCAAATTCCATGATTGAGTATCCGGGAAAATTCAATAAAAACCAGGAAGGCGGGAACGGGAGTATGAACCCGGGAATTTCCCGGGCAACCCGGGAAGGCTGGCAGGTCTGCATTTTTAAAAGATACAATTATCCTAGACTTAGAATACATACTCTAGGTAAGGACATTTACAAAGCAATGCCGACAGATGGGATCATTCATCCTTATAAACAATTCTGACTGGCTCAGGTGAGAACCATTCAGAAGTAATGAACACGTGCATGATATCACCACATTAACAGTTAACTTCCTTGTGGCAAAGTGATAGAGTGTGCCTTAAGAATTGTATGTTGGCTGGGCCACATCTCTTTTGACCAGGAACTTGACATGCTTGTACCCGTGCCCATTGGACGTAACCATCAAAATGCCTCTTATCACACAGCTTTTTAGAATTTTCTTATCCCTATCTTAGAAATTCTGACTGGATAAGCTAGATGAATTCAACAAATCTTATTAGGCAGTGTACAAGATAAAACAAAACTGGTTTGCATTATCATTAAAATGGGCAAAAAATAAGCCAAATGATCCTTGACATGATGTGAATTTGCAAAAATTAGTGACCCGTGATGTGACGTAGGTACTATTCAAATGAATTTGATACAAAATGTCTTACAGGATTCCTCTCCTTTTCCTTTTCATGTAAATGATGAAAATCAACAAGACAATCAGGAAAACTGCTATACAAGAACCGACAGCTGCAACTGTAACTTTGATGTTGCTTTTATCTGCATGAGAGAAATTTAAAAAGGAATAAAATAAAAATAAAATTCCATACTAGCTAGGCCTCAGACTTAAAATGTTAACTTTGAGGATTTGGTCCTACTTTAAAATGTGAATCTCAGAATTATACCTATGATAAGTTTAAAGCAGTAGAATCTCAACTACTCTGTATCAAATTGTCTTTTATCCCAAAGGTATGAATGTATCATTGATAAAGCTAAAAGAAATATTTGCTAATATACAAAATATCTACTTATAACCTAAGCTGTGTAATGAATGCCTTTTAATAATCGTACATTAAAAAAAAAAAAAAAGAGAGAGAGAGAGAGAGAGAGAATGAATGCAGAAATAGTTTTATAAAAGTAATAGGCTATATAAACAAGGCGAGCTGTAAATCTGGAAGAGAGGAGAAATGAAGGAATTTTTTTTTTTCTGAAATAACCATCATGCACTCTACTGCATAGACATCCTCTCACCCCTTAATCCAAAACCTCTATAAAATGAGT
>JASKDV010209797.1:0-10377 GCA_032466395.1 Aegires albopunctatus
TATATCGTTTTCAAACCAAAGAAAAAAGAAACAAAGTGTTTTTTAGAAGAGCACAACGTAAAGTGGCAACTTATGGACAATATCAGAGCCATCTACACCATTAGCATGAGTACAATCCGAACCTAAGCTGGAATGGTTAGAGGTGACATCAGGAATGAGGCACGAATGTTTTCTTTCACCACTGTTGTTTATTGTATATTACAATAATATACAACATCAGTGTAAAGGGCGAAATAGGAACTATTGTTCCTTTAAATGCCCAGTGCGTGTGTACAAATAACATAATTACGATTAAGCGATTTAACACATTATATTAAATCATTAAATGAACCATGGAGTATGATTAAATGGGACATGATTGAGAATTATAGCTCAATATTGACTAATTATAGCAGTATCCAACTATTCATCATATAGAATCATCATGTTATTAAGCTCTCTATCTATTACATTTTTGAATGAATTAATACTTTCTGAATCTTTAGACTTAAATTGCAATGCGTTCCAGATTTTAACAGTTAGTTCTAGTGACAAAGTAATTATATCTTATAGTATTGAAGTAGAAGTACCCAAAACACATATCTTATATTTGTCCCATCTCGTCAAATTAACATGTGAATAATTGAAAATGGACTTGTAATCAATGTCATCTATACCATGGACTATCTTATAGAACTGAATAAGATCTCCCCTAATTCTTCTTTATTTCAATGAAGGAAATTTGAGAAATGTTAATCTTTCAACATAGGACAAATCTTTTGGATCCACCAACAACCTTTTTGCGCCTTTGAACTTTTTCTAAAAGTACTGATTGTCGTTTAACAAGGGACTCCATATTATTATATAATTGCCATATTCCAGTTTCGGTCTTACAATAGTTTTGTATAATGTAACAAACATAGTGAGGTTGAGGCGTGAACAACTTCTATATATCATCCCAATTCATCTATTTGCTTTACTTATACAAGTATATATATGTTCATCGAAATAGAGATTATCATCAACGATGACTCCCAAATCTTTCTCTGAATGAACAACAGATGCAATGTCTGATTTTTCCTCATTCACAGACAGCCAATGGGTTAATTTTACCAATTTGCATTACTTTACATTTAGAAATATTGAATTTCAATTGCCACTCAGCAGACCATTGAAACAAGGAATTTAATATCATTTTGTAGCAATTGACAGTTTGCAGTATTGGAATATATCTTAGTGTCATTAGCAAATATTTTACACATAGATTCAACATTATATAAGATTAATAAAAGAGGACCCAAAACACTGCCCTGAGGAACGCCCACTTAAAACTGACTTCTAGATAATGGACATTTGAAGATTTGAATGAGATGCTGTTCGCAGACTATCAAAGCTTCGCACATGAAAAAGAAGGGGAAATCCCGGAGAACACGAGCAACCTAAACATATATGTGAGAACCTTGAAATGAAAATCAGCTTCAGCAAAACCAAGATAATGAAAGTCAGCAATACCTGGCCGCCTTAACATTAAATCGATTGGACAACACTGAAACAAGTCAGCAAGTTCAAATTTCTTGGTAGTATCCTCACAGAAATTGGTTCACAGAAGATGTAACTCTCAACAGAGAGATCGAGATGAGTGTTTAAAACGCCAACAGCGTCAGTTTGCCCCTCGCCTAAGGCACCCAACATCCCCATCGAGATCAAAAGCTAAACTCATCGTGTCCATACTTAGATCAACCTTGACCCATCAGAGTCAGACATGGACCCTTACCAAAAGTCTCGAAAGAAAGATCACCCCCTGCGAGATGCGTTGTCTAAGGAATGCCCTCGTCCAAACCAGACGCGATAAGTTCAAGATCACCAACATCAGAGAAATGGTTGGAAATACACCAGTCCTCCATCACATCCACCAGCAAAAAATCAGATGGTTTGGGCACCTGATGCGAAAGGCACCTCATCAGTTTGTCAGTACAGCCTACAACAAAAAGATGTCAAAGCACAAAGCAAGGGGAAGACCAAGGAAGATGGATCGAGGGTGTGTAAGTAACTCCGAGGGACTCACAATATACCGCCCACCCAGGCCTTCAAACCTCAGTTCGATAAGAATAGTTGAGTAATTATACCTACGTATTAACTGGACCATTGGGTAGGCCTACATTCTGTGCCTTTTGCTCTTTACTCTACAGTGACAAATCTTTAAATAACATTTCAATCGAGGCCACTATTAACGTGGGCGGTGATAAGCGTTCTGTTCTAGACAACGGAACAACAAATAACAATGTTCATTGAGTATAATGTACCTGATACATTAAAATGATGTTACTCTGAAAATAGTACAGACAATATCGTCGGCCAAATTTCGATAATATGGTCGACGATGCTTTAAATAGTTAACCAACTAAGGGTTGATTTTTTTCCTTTATTTTTGAGATTTGAACAAGTTTGCCATACTTCACATGAGAGCATTGCCTTTAGTTAGAATAACAAGATCACAAAATATTCATGCAAATATGATGTGTGCGTATAAGATTCCATGCTTTATGATATGAATTGTTAATTAAACATTACCAAATCCGATTTTACTAGTTTTCTTTCATCGTTGATGCATGTATTTATGTAATCTATGTATGCATGTACTGTTATTAATCTAGGGAAGTAAATTACCGAATGGTTAAGACATTGCACTGCTACCTGGTTGTCGTAAGTACTTGCTCAGCTTTGACATCTGCTTTTTCCCTGTTGAAGATAATTCATTCCTATTTCCCATGTAGTTCATGCAGTGCGGTTGACATCCTTATTTCGGAATAGACCAAAATTAAACTTCATTTTGTGATAAATGAAGGGAATTTCTTTGTGTCTATATCTAGATAAACTCGTATGACATTATCAATTAAACAAAGTTACAGTTTATTATTCTATTTCATTTGCATCGATTTGTTACGCGCTTTGTCTTAAAACTACATTGTAATGACTGCTACTGCAGCTTTGATCAGAGATTGTGATGACGTGACGATTCGTAATGATTTTGTGTTTGTGTCCATAGTTACCAATGTAGACAACTTCACTTGCAAAATGTTAAACTCAATCTGCAATTCAGTATATAAGAACGTATTGCTTTATTCAAAGTTTGAAGAAATTAGCTTTTGGTACGTATACATTAGGACAACCGCAAGACAACTTCAAGTCATCATATTATTTTGATGTGTGTATTACTTAGTCTCCAGCTTAATTTCAGCTGGACAGTCTTGCATTGTCAGCACATCAGAATATACAATAGTTTGTTTGTTACAAATCTAGCTATATTGAGTACGTTAAGGTTACAAAGTATATATTATCAGTTATATTTCCAGTTAGCTGCCAAACAAAAAGAAACTAACAAATTACTAGCGTCAGTGTTGGTTTACATGATCTCATGACAGTGATGATTGGCTATAAACAATACATGAACAGATATAGAAGCAATACAATTTACACGAGAGTGCAATAGTCACGATGGAGTTTGATTTATTGAGTGCATGCGCATGTTGGCATTTGAAGGTAACATTGAAAATATCAATCACAAGCACGAACTAATTTAAACCTACGCGCTTAAACAAACCGATAATGGCAATCGGAGATTTATTGCCAAGTTTATCAATTTGAATTTACAAATCTGGGCAATTTCTATGAAATGTCAAAATCGATTATTTTCATACTCATACTCCCCCTCATATTGTTTTGCAAACTTGTCACGCCAACGCAAAAGAAAAACTTTCTATTGTACTCAATCGAATGCGATATCCCCGAGGTATGGATAAGAAGTAAATTTAAAATCTATTTCCGTAGATAGATTGTTTACAAGTAAACCAGTTTAATAACTTAAATGAAGAAATATGAAGAGATGCTTTTTTAACTATAATATTCAAATTGCGCTTGTTTCATTTCATGAAAAGCACTTAACTCAAAATGCCCCTTCAAACCTCATTGTATTCGAGAGGAATATGGAAAATATTATTTCAACCTATGCTGTCAATGGACTTTACGAATCGATGACAATCTATTTCAAAATAATTTTTAACAGATGAAAAATGATCGGGTAATTAAAAGAACGGATTTCGATTTCTTCCATTTGGAATGTAAATGCCAGGACGAGGAGTGTTAAACAACTAAATGTTGTTAATTGGATCTAAGATCCAACATTTTCTCGAGTTTACCACATAATTTTAATGATATTTGAACAGGACATGGATACTATTCGAAGATAAAAGTGGTAAAGGTCAATTAAAGTGTGGGAATTCTGAGAAATCCGTTCCTTTTCAACACGGCTACAGCAATTGCAATCAAAATTGGTATAGTTGTAGCCTAAGCATCCTCATCTGTATCTATAGATATGAATTGTCAGTGGCAGGCTCAAACTTTGGGAAAAAAAAAAGGTTTCAGTTAATTGCCTTATTATCATTGAAATGTCGCGGTTGCAATTTAAGTCAGACGCAAATCTAATTCTTAAGGGTAATCAAATAACAGAGGCTATAAATGTCATTGGTAATCAGACTATAATAATCATTTGTTGTACCTTACCTTATCCATTCTCTCTACGTCAGAAGAAGGTGAAATCCTATATTTATTTATTCAGACAAGGAAAAGGCCATTACAAATTAACGACAATGCTCTTTGCCGACGTTCACCCTCACTTTGAGGGTCAATATAGTGCATTGCTCACGCAAATGTGAGTCAAAAATGCATATTATATAAATAAACATTGCTTTTGTGAACGGTTGGCAGCCGTTTCAGAGTATTTTATGCCAAGACGGATGTAGAAAGTTCTAACAAATCAAAGTAACATTCTAGAATACAATGATATATGAAATATGCCAACAGGTTTTTCTTCTGCCTCAAAACGAAAGACCATTAAGGAAAAATTAGGGGGAAAAGGAAGCTATGTTCGCAGAAAATGTGTTGGCAAAATGAATCGTTTGATGAGTCAGGATCTGGATGTTTGCCTGATCACTGGTCCGTTCTATGTCTCGTTGTCTGTATGTTTATCAAGTTACTTGCCAGTCTTAACATTTGTGTATAATTTTAACAGTAAAAACTTCAAGTTTGAAGAAATTTCGTAATGCTTAACATAATATATTTATAATTACTCACTGACTCACGCTCTACCGATGTGAAATGGAGTGCAGTGCCTACACTAAGTGTTGTACGCACTTTATATTATATCTTTTCCGAGACGGCGTGAAGATTTTGGTGAAATGGACGTTCTTACCTTGGGCATACCTTCTTTGGTCGTAAGTCTCTGGGTTTGTGCCCGACTTTCACATCTATTTTCTTCTTTCCCTTGGACTAGATATATTTCTCTTTCCTCCTTCAAGGCGTTTCAGTGCGTGGGATTTTGGTTTCTTTTTCTTTCTATTTTTCAAATCTTGAGATTGACACAAGATATTTTGTTTTTATTTTGTAATTTTAATCACCCTACGATTCATCCATCCAACAATATGATTACCCCTCTATTTTGAAAGTGAGACAAAATTTCTTCGAAGAAAGTAAATATCCAGGATTCAGTTTGAAAAAGTGAAAACAAAAAACAAAAAGAAAACTTTAGAAAGAGATCAAACCGTTTGAAATGTTTGTTTCTCCTGTCACAACATGGTGATATTCAAAATGGCAATACATGTAAATCTAAATGATTTCTTTAGCTTTGGGCTGAAATAACTTTTTGGCTGCGTATTGCTAACCCACTTTTCTTCAATGGAAACGCATTAAACATGTATGATCCAATCTCCATGATGCGCGTTGTGGCCTACATCACTGCCAAGAATGATTAAATTTATTACCCCATAGTTAGTATGTTCTCTATTCTATTTTAAACAATTACCAACCAACTACGAAAAAAAAAAAAAAAAGAATAAAATAGAAAAATAAAATAAAAAATATATAGATCTATATAATTTTACAAGTTGGCAATCATTTATGTCCATTACAATTTACTGGTGAATGTTTTTGAATCGATAAAGTTCGGAGGAAGTTAGATGACATATTTCAGTTCAAATTGACCTTAGATCTATCCACACAAGTACGATCACAGAAACAAGTACTTTCCTCTCCCATCTCAAACCCTCTCTCTTAAACCTGTCCTTTAACAAAATGCAAGCAATACACAAACTAAAACATACCAATAAATAACCGAAACATATAAAAAGAAAACAAAACAAAGCCCCAAAACTAACCAAACAAACCAACAAAAACAAAACAAAAAAACAAACAAAACAAACCAAAAACAACATCAACCAAAAACAAAAAAAAAAAGAAAGAAAGAAAAAAATAGAAATCTTAGCCGCAAATACATACCACAATAAAACAATAAAACATTCGAAGAAGAAATATCACACACAGGAATCATTTAGATGGTCGTGAGTCATATTTCTGGACACCACCAATACGCTGGACTTTATGAGTCTAGAGACATTAAGGACAACGATTTAACAATAAGTATAGGGGACTTGAAAATGCATAAAGAAAATCAGTACTTTGATATAACTTAAGATAGAAATTAAAGTGATAAAGAAAACATCCTAAGCGTCCATTACTCTCTCCTCCAGTTAACCATCACATCGCCTGTATTGCCTCTAATTGTTATGCATTTAGCCGTAAAATTTTAATGTTTTTATCGTGTCTCTAATGGGCCCATTAAATGTAATGGATCTGGTTGTGCCCTTGTTGTGTATTTTATAAGTATGCATTTTATTATACCTATTGAAAAGGCTTTTGTATATCCCTACCCGCCCATTTTTATAAAAATCTAGGATGTTCTAATTGCTTTAAACTTTAAGACATTTGATCGATCCACTTAGTGGATTTCTTTTCATTTATCAATAGACATTAAGCCTAACTGTCTTATTAGATTACAATACTTATTTGATCACATTTGTTTGTTGTTGTTTTTTTTGTTGACGATTTTGACTTATTATCCATTAAATTGTTATCTATTCTTAAGTGTACACACCCAAAATGAGTCAATGTCTTAGCTTTCATTTATAATCATGCTTAATTATCTCAAAATGCCAGCAGAGTAAATAGGTTGAGTTAAAATGTTTAGCATTAAATTAAAATACGATAATTTGAAGATATGAACTGGACAATAACGTGTTATAATATTTTTTATGAATGTCTCATGCCTCTACATATTTTGTAATCCTAACCTACTAATGCAGTATGTTTAGGCCTACTTTGTTTTGTTGTTTTAATTTATTAGACAAGTCTTGCGTACTTGACCATTGCAGTACAAAGAAAAATAAGAGTTGCAATGCCTTGTGTCGCCAATGTTATCATAGAAGGCCAATGACCCGAACAGAGCTAGTGATAATAGTACTACTAAGAATGTAAGCTTACAATCGTCATTCATACCACCAACATCCTTTAAGGTCACCGACTCATATATTATTATCAAGGCCATAATTTTCCACGTGTGTTAATAATACATGTAATATAAACGCTTTCTTAACCTGAGCTGAGTGAACTAAGAAAGAGCCCAAAGTATGATATTTCACGTCTGTTTATCAGGGTGGATAGGTGATAATTTATGCATTACGAAGGTGAATTCTGGTTTTCCCCATTTAATTATCGATTCCTGTGGCGAGTTGTCTTTGGCAAATGTCACAGATGTATTGTTTTATTCTTTAGTTCATCCTTATTTTTCCTATTCAAATTTGGATAACACAAACCTGTGGTTTGGTGATCATGAATTATTCACATTAAATTACTGTACTATAAAAGCAACAAAAAGAAATTAATAGAAAGGCAGTTTAATGAATGAAATAGATGTAAGAACCACAATTTGATAGTGCCGTTTTGCTGTGGCTGTAAATTCTATTGAGCCGATAGTTGATCAAAAATATTATTCTCCAGTAGCTGATAGTTAGTTAATCTGCTCGTGGTTTTTTTTTTTTTTTTTAAATGATCAAAAATCAACATTTTCTCAACACTATCATCATTCATCTGGCGTGTCATCTCTTCAGAGGTCGACGTGAAATTTCTTGCCAAGCATATCTATCCGTAGCCCTGTTGTTGCATTCAGCTGCAGTAAGGCCAGTCCATGACTTGATGTCATCCATCCATATCCTTGTCGGTCGACCTCTTGTCCGCCTTCCCTCCACACATCCCTCTAAAATGTGGTTTTGGATGGAGATGTGACGCTTTGTATGCCCAAATAATTGATCTTTCTTGTTTTAATTGTTTTCAATAAGTTTGGCTTTATGTTCATAATGTCATACACTTCTTCGTTGGTTTTCTTTTCGGTCCAGCTGATTTTGGCCATACGACGGAATAAAAACATTGAAAAACGAATTGAAGCCTTTGAAATGTATAATCATACCGTGGATATTATCATCAATATTGATGTCGCGTAATGGTAATTATCATTTTAAAAAAAATTGTTTTATGAACGTCCATTTCTTCAATGGCTGGATAAAATAAATATGAGAAATTAGACATAGTTTCTTATTAGTGACGATGACAAATGAAGCATAATTGCATGAAGCGTTCCATATTTATATAATACAGCAATTTGCTTTTTTACGCCTTTTCCTACAAAATATGTTAATAGACACAAACAAATGCCAAGTTATCACTTAGAATAGACATAATTTAGAATAAAGACTTATTCTTTATGAGACAACGCTCTTGGTCATTATAATCTCAAACTGCTTGATTGAGTTATAATTAGATAACAAGGTTATTGTATCATGTTAAACAATCTATTGATTGTTAAATACATAGATTTAGGTTGAAATTATAATTATATTGATTGTAATTAAATAAGAACCAAAACAAATCGGGGCAAAGCAAAACACAAAACACCAGCAACTACAATAATAATAATAATAATAATAATAATAATAATAATAATAATAATAATAATAATAATAAAATAAAAATAATAATAATAATGATGATAATAATAATTTAAAAATTTCAAAGCAAAACCGTAATTTCCAAAGAAGTTGAAGCATCGAAATGGTGTGTCCTTTAAAAAGGACACCAGCAGGATATGTGATGCTAAGTTTATTTCACTCTTTACCCAAGTTATAACTTGTAAATCTATCAAGAAAGTTTAGCTCTTTAAACTATATTATATAACTATAGTGCTGAATAAAACTAGATAGATCAAGGCTAGATTCTAGTATTAGCAACATCATTACTAAATACTTTTCTTCTTCTTCAGGCAGCACTTCACTTTGATTACTTTGAATGATGTCATTTTCATGTTGGAAGTTGATGACAGTGACATACCTTTCAACGATGCTGATATCGACATTGAACCACCTGGAGATTGAACGCAGTCAGATGAAGATGATATCAATGAAAACATCATGGATGGCTTGAATCCGAATAATCTTCGTCATGACTACCGGCATTTTGTTACATTCGTGGTATGACAACTCTGCTGCTAACGTGGCTACTAATACGAGCAAAGTCTCCCCCATGCTCAACCACTCATGTCTGGTCTGACAAGTAAAAAGAATTCATTCAAGTCATCCGACCAAGCAACATAATAAACTACAATGCCAACATAGGAGGCATTGTTCGCATTGATCAGAACATAGCCTGCTATTGAATCAGCACGAGGGAAAAAGAACTGCTGGTGGTCTTTATTCACTTTTACCCTGATGCGGCGATGTGGATGCTTTATCGAAAGACACCATCCAAGACTTTGAACATACATGATTATTCCTTCCAGAGCCATCATAATCCGCTGGATCTCTTAGCCTTCAAAAGAAACATTGTTGATGTTTACATCGAAGATTTTCGAGCGGAGTCGACTATGAAACGTGCTCTTATCTCATCAGTGAGTCCAGGTCACACCGTGTCATTGAACTTTTAAAAACACGCGTATTTACAGTCGTCATATCATTCCAAATGTCCTTTTTTTTTTTACATTTTAAAATTACTTCCTGTATAAATGGGTGTGTTGCGTTTGATATAATGATAGTGAATGGATAGACAACGCTGGAGGATAGACTATGCGGTGATATGGAAAGCTGCCGAAGCTTGCAAGTCGGAAGACTGTGTGAGCGAACAGTGTTAAGTTTAAATCAGTAGGTCACTAAAATGGTTGAGTTAGGAGGGGAATAGAATGCATGTACTATGTGAATAAGATAGGACAATGCTTTAAATATATCACTAGATCTTGATATATACCTATACCTTAATTCTGAATCTCGATCTAGGGATCTAGAAATTAACATAAATCTAGGACAAGATCTAGAAACTTAGAAACCAAGGCTTGAAATTCGTCCAAATTCTTTACGGCTACATTTATAATAAGGCATAATGCCATCTCTTTCGGCTTTGATAATTGAGCAAGTTAACAATAATAATAATAATAATAATAATAATAACACTAATAATAATAAGAAT
>JASKDV010209808.1:0-10377 GCA_032466395.1 Aegires albopunctatus
TGCTGGTGTATCAAATAAAGGATTCGGGATTTTGTGTCCCCGTGCTGGTGTATCAAATAAAGGATTCGGGATTTTGTGTCCCCGTGCTGGTGTATCAAATAAAGGATTCGGGATTTTGTTTACGTAGTACGTTGTCAGGAAATCTCTTATAAAAGTTACTCAAACTATTCATACTGACAAATTAGGAATGTACATAATGGAATGAGAGAAAGCAGGAAAAAGGGGGGGGGGGATGATATATAATCATTCTATTAGTTTGCGCTTTTGAACAGATGGGGACAAACAATCTATTTTTATTTTATTTTTATTTTCGAGACAGTACTTTCCGGGCAACTCGGACACTTCCGAGAACATCATCTAACTGCTAAATCATTGCGTCCTATTCTTTTAATTTAAGAACACAATATTTCTGATTTGAAATCTTGTCAATTTGGAAATGTTCTACTTTGAATATTCGAAAATACCATAATTTTGTCAGGGTGACAGACGGTTTATTAACACGACTAATTGGCATGAACTATAAAAGTTTATACTCAAGGATAGAATTCATGTCTCTTGCATTGTTGTCGGAAATTTTTCTTTAACCGAACTATTAATTCTACAAGTACTTACAAACGTTAAACAATGTTCTTTTTTCATTCTTCATGGCTCTGTTGAAGTAATTGTCAACATTTTCCCAAGAAATTCAAGAAATGGTATCGAAAATCTAATTTGCAGTGGACTGGAATTGAATTTTGAATTCTGGTGTCGATTCGACGAATACCTCTCCGTCAATCTAATTACTGGTATCGACAACATGCTATCAATGAGTAAAACGAAAGTTTCAAGAAAAGCAATGTAATCGAACTCCACTGGTAACAAACTATGCGTTCATTAAAACATTTTAAGATAACAGAGAATTTGGATTTATAGTTTATAATAATATATTTATTTAATGATTAAACCCTGACAACAATAATTCATCGATTTTCCTTTGGTGTTTAAAATCATGGCGGTACATTTTGATATAACGAGATCTGTTTCAAGAACTGCAAAGCCACTCTGAACACAAAATACAGAGAAAACATAATTATTCTATTCAAGGTTTTAATTTTTGCATTCCCAAAAACAAGAAAATCTTAAAATCAAAGAGTGTCAATAATGTTGCATCTTTGACAAAATTGATTACATATTTCGGTTGGTCAATAAAAAAAAAAAAGAACAAAAAAAAAAAAAAAAAGAACAAAATCGTCTCCAAAATCCAATGTTAGTAACTACAGTGTATATCAGTTTAGTTTAATCTGCCTAAAAATTGACATAAATCTAGCACTATTCAATTTCAATTATCATGTAAAATTCCATAAAGATATTTTGGGAGTTCACAAATATATTAGGATTTTAGATACGACACATGACGACCTTTTTGCATCTTGACAAACTATGGTATGTCCCTAAACTTTCCTAGTTCCCATCCCAAGAAAATGCCTACAAAAATCATTACTTAAGTGGTTCGATTAGACCTGGGAAGCCCGTTGACTCAATCTCTTTTAATCAACAGATTAATGGAATGCATTGTCCATTTTTGTTGGGAAATTCTCCAATTAGGCGTGTACCGCGCCCCTTTTTTCTTATCTGAAACACACTCAATGAGTTTTATAAACTCTGGTGGGAGCTATTTTTTCATCAGTCAAGAAGCAAATATCCAGCTTTAATCTAGATCTACAAACTTGGCTTTGGTCTAGATCTAAACTTAAATCTGAAATCTATCGGGACTGAAAAGCAAGTTCAAGTTTCAAAATTAGAATCGCAGCCATATTTGAAATAATATATTATTCACATATGGATATAATGAAAAGGCTGTGTTTGTGATTAAATATAGATTAGTATGATGTTAATAAGTAAATAAAATTGTCGTTCATGTCGTCTGATTCTCGCGGAAACTTATGTCTACGAGCACGTGTGAAGAACAAATTAAGGGATACAGGCATCTCTTTTGTTGTGACGAGTCATTCTTTTTTTTTTTTTTATTTTTTTTTTTTTTTTTTTTTTTTTTTTTTTTTTTTTGGTGTGCTATTTTGAGGTGGGTGGAATCAAAATCAAAATCTCTGTGAACTTCCAAAGCATTTTTAATGAATATTTACATGATAATTTATATTAAATGGTGCTAGAGCTATGCCAACTTGTTCGCAAATTAAACAAAAACTGAAAAACGTATTAACATTTAATTTAGGCGGTTCTTTTTATTTTTATTTTTAACCACCTTATGAAAAACAAAACAAATGTCAACACTTTTCAATTATCAAATAACAAGCAAAGGTATGAATATGTTTCCATTCAAAAAGAGTTACCTGTCATCATCTATGATTCTTCTGTCTTCATGGGTGAGAAGAGTTGAAAATTGATCTGTCCATACCACCTGTGGAACGTATGTTGAAAAATAAGAGAAGATGTGTACAAGAAAAAGACAAGTTATACCGAGGGCTTTCGTTTTCACAAATCCGATCTTCAAATTATATCTCTCACGAGTTCATTGAGAGCTCGGTTAGCGCACTACAAATGAATGGAATATGATCTCGTCATTTTAAACTAACAGACGAATTCTGAACCCCACTGATTCAAAATTGCTGCCACATTATCAGAAATGCTTCTATCTGGACGGCGAAGACACAACATTTGGAATGTTAAAATGATGGGAATTTGAATAGAAGCATTTCCAGAATATCAAAATTGGACTTATTAACATTAACATCATTAATACATTCGAGAATAAGAGTTCTTACAATAAGAAATGGTCAAAACACGCATGAAATTGAAAAGATCTTTAAGATGTTTTCACGACCGCATGTCCATGACCTCATCCAGCCGTGACAATAAAATTGTCTTTGCTTTATCAACAGCATTGATTTTATCATTATATTTTTGATATATTCAAGACAAGTATATTATTTTTCATAGCAGATCATGATAATTTAGATAGTGATGATATTAAGCATAAAGTGCAATAATCTGCAGTGAAATTAATGCTACATTGCCCAGATGAATCGGTATGTTGGTCGGTACCTCCTTTTGAGTCGTATGGGGAAATGGCGTTAAACCCTTCTTTCCCAGGGACTTGGCGTCATACCTGGCTAGCTTTTCAACATGATTCTGAACAAAAACCTCTTGATTTCAAGGCCGTCAATCCAACAAAACCACCTGAAATCAACACTAATTGCTAATTAAAACTCCAAGAGCTTTCGAACATGAAAACAACTAGACGAGGTTATGGTCGCGGCTATTCTGGCAGGAAGATCCAGACTTCGCTCGCATACATGTCATAGGAAGCATGGGCCCTTCTGTAACTAAGGCCCCAGCCTTAATCATCCAAAATTGATTCACGTCTTACCTCATGTGTGCCTAGGGACATGACAGAACAAGGCAATACGGCGGTCTCCGTTGCTTTAGCTGTGACATTTAAGATATTCTTGTCAAATTTGGGTTCCATCGACGAAATGGCTGGAAAGAAGAAGGGATAAACAAGCAATCAGTTTTTGGTTGATGGTGAATTAAATCATAACTCAGATATTAGGTAGCGGATGCTGCGGCTACTCGTGGCCCCGGAATAATATTTTCATTTTTGAAGACCGTATCAAAAGGCTATCGGTGCCACCAGGATAGTCTTTTTCGTTTTTAAAGGTCTTATCGTTAGACGACAGATGACCCCAGAAGATTTCTTTTCGCTTTAAACCCGTTTTTCTTTTGGACATCGGTTGTCTTTCTGCAGCATCTCTTTTTCTTTTAAAGTCTATCGTTAGTGCCAGTAGTGGCTCCATGATAGCCATCCTACTCCAAAACTGAAGGAAACAATCGGTAAACTATCTATCTCGAGCAAAAATCATAACGGCTGGGATAAAATTCAAATCTGACCCTCTCCGTTTGTATTCTTCCTCCATCCTTCTCAACCCCATCTTAATTCCCATTCCCCCCCATCCCCACTCCTTATTCTCTCAATATCATAACCACTTGATGAGTTAATACTGATGTCTTTTACGCAACTGACTTAACTTATCGTGAAAGGGTCATTTAAAGATCTCATGTGAATCAAACTCTAGAAGATCGTATCCATCTCAGTTATCAACACGAAAACTTGAAGCTGTAATGAAAGAAGTATGATAACTTAAACTCCAAATGAAATCGAGCATAGATGAATTATCTAAAGCAAAGTTCATAAGTATATTACCCTTTAATGCAAATACTGGCAATCATATTCAAATCTGAATGAAGTATGGAAATGACCTACATCGCATGAGAAATGTATTCTAGGATAGCCTTATAGGGCGTGTTATTCAAGTGAGACAAAATAAATATTGCCATGTGAAGATAAATTGTCAATAATGATGAATTTATATGGGAATCCATAAATTATAAATCAAAATAAACGAATCGTCTTGTTATTTTTAGATTATTGGAACAAAATGGAACATGGCGTAATAAAATATAAATATCAATTTGATAGAAAGTTTTCATGAAGAAATCATAAAATTGAAAGAAAATTACCGCAGATAGAGCAAGATTTTTTTGTTTTAATTGTCAAAAATTTAAATGAACAAAATTCCATACTTTTATACTCTTTTGGTATATCTATCTTGGGAAAAGACATTGCAAAATTCATTCTCATGACAAAATATTCATTTTCTTCCTTTTTATTTAATGTGTACAAAAAAAAAAAAAAAAAAAAAAATGAAATAGATCTAGTTGCTTAACATTTTACCATTAATTTGCATGGACACGGAATATTAGGATCAGCCATAGCATCTTTCAGTATGAATAAGAAGGACTAAGATTGTTCTGAGGAGAGTATCTTTTCCCATACCAATCCTGCAAAAAAAAATTTGCGTTAACACTTGGTTCTTTTGCTTATCTTATGTCATAATGGCGAGGGAACTATTAGTATGACTTTTGCTCGTATGTATTCATAATTAATGTTTCCTCTATTCATCCTAGGGGAAAATTAGTTTTTATCGTCATTTCGAATAAAGGACGAAACAGCCCAGTCATCAGCCTCGTGGTAACGCAAAAGATGAGCAAGAGCTAGTTTTACATAACACCAATATGCGTATTTCAGACTTTCGTTTCTATATCATTTCATACTTGTCTCGATCCGCATTGAACAACTAGAAGCAAGCCTGAACATTCTTTGTTAAATTTTGAAAGATAGCCTATATTCACTTATAATTTCATGTCCTATATGACAACTAATTTAGTTTTTATATTACATAATCTTTTTTATTTCCCTGTTGTTCACCACCAGTTGATTTTGGATGAAGTAGAGAAAACACAAATCACTAAAACAATTCAATAAATACAAGACTGGATTATACTGTAGCGTTTTGGTTACCAGATTCACTGGAGATACATAGGAGATACGGTGCTAGATGTATAAAGAACATGCATGACATGGTCCTGCCTGCCGTCATAATCAAGAACCTGGACCTTCTAAATGACGGATGCTTCAGAGTCTGCACAGAAGAATACCATAACTATCATCTACTCCATTGTCCAAGACAGGAAATGATGACAGAAACCGGAAGCAGAGATAAAGGAGGTAGCAGAAGCTTCTCAGTCATTAAAAAAAGTCGTGCAGGACAGTAATGAATAGAAGTAAATAGTGGAACGGTGGCCGAACGATTAGACCGATGGACTCGCATGTGAAAGGTCGCGGGTTCGAATCTCATTGGAGACACCGTATTTAACTATTGGGCAAGGTTATTTACACGAATTGCCTACGTTTGCGGCGCTATTCTTACGGCTGTCGCTGGGTGACGTTAAATACCATATAACAAATTTCCCATCTGGGAATTTTTTTTTATGTGTAAAAATAACTACTGGAAATACTGACTTGTAAACTTAGTTAATTACAGCATTTCAAAATAATTATGGAAATCTCGACATATATCGAGATTAATTTCTTTCTTCTTTTACAAGCTTGGATTTTTTAAAGTTATTTTCTCTGTATCGTCGTGTATGAATGATGCCTAGCATAGTTTCTTTGTCGTTTCGTCTTTTCAATGTATGTCAGACGAAGGATGGTGCATCTTAACGGAGTTTCGTCCAATGACTTTTTCATCTTTGAATCATTTACATGACTCGTGTTCTCTGCATTCAAAGGTTTGTCTTGTCCAAGTACTAATTATGAAGTTGCCATTCGATGTCTGAGTCAACAACCATTTTCATTTGCTGCCTTGTCAAGACTAGTTAATGTAATTCATTCTTGTCGACTAATTATTAAGGAGAAGGGAGTATGCCCATGATCTTTCTAAATCTTCGATCAGGAAATAGCTGAAGATAACTGCTTCTTTCTGATCAAAACAAATAGTGATTAAGAGTCTCATTGTCCCCCTTGGTTTCATATCATTCAAATAGTGCCCCTTGGTCACCATCAAGAACATAGTCTTTCTTTCTCTATTCTCTCGCTCTCTCTCTCTCTCTCTCTCTCTCTCTCTCTCTCTCTCTCTCTCTCTCTCTCTCTCCCATAGCCCAATTTTCTGACTAACACTACGTTTAAATTACTCTATTTACTTTCACGATATCACATCAGACTAACGTCGTTGCCGAAACTGGACACGTTCTGAAATATGGCCAAGTTAATTAAGATAAATAAACCATATTGGACTCAATAAACGATAAGAGTCAAAAGAGACGTTGTACAGAATATTTCATTTAACTCTAGCCGCGTTCTTTTCTTTCTCTCTTATCTCTTTTTATATATAACAAGCCTTGCGGTGGAAGATTCAAATGCCTACATCCTCTCTACGGAGCCCCAATTCGCCGTAATTACGTGGAGAGGTCGGTGAGTGACTTTTGTCTACTGCGTCCACTTAAATGCAACATCTCTAATCGAAAACCGCGGCACACGACGGCCAATGAAATTAGAGCAAATGGTGGGATTGAGTTTAGGCCGTCTGCTCCACTCCAAGCTATGACACAATTATTTCTTCCTTCCGCTTCCCATTTTACTAGCGTGTGCTCTTGTTGACACGCCCCCTTCAATCCTGATTGACGTCTTGGGAAGTCCGTGAGTGTCCATCCTAAGACCCCCCACCCATTCTAAGATTTACACAACTGTCTAATAGTCAAATATTCGGTTTGTATATTATATTTGTTATATTCAGTTACCCTGACTTTTGTCATTTTTTAGCCTCAGCCCTGTCTATCTCCAACGTCAAAAGTCTGTGGGTATAACAACAGTCAATACTGAAGTTGATCAGAAAAAATAAAAATAAAATAACAGAAAGTCATTCTGTATTTCCCTTTAACACCCATCCTTTCATTTTTCAGCCGATTCACGTCCATGTTTTCTTTTAAATAATATCTTCAACGTTCGCTTGCTCTTTTTGTGTTTGGGATTTAAGAATGCAACGTACCCTTTGACATATGACATGGGGAAATGAGACACGTAAAAGTATCACAATTACTCGACAACAAAAGAACGTGAATAAATTGTGTTAGTAATACCCCTCGGAGCTAGCCCATTTTGGTCACATAGGCTTCCTTTTTCATAAAGAACCACCAAATTCATCACGTTCTTATTATTTCAATCTTATTGAGATCCTGTGATCAAAAGTTGCTTGTTTTTTAATCCATAAATTTATTCAAGATTTTTTGTCTGTTTGTCAACGAGACAGTCAGTCACATGGGTTCTCGAAAGCATCGACATAGCCACATCAAGTTGGATTCTTTAAAACAAATCCTTCACTTAAAAGTGAAAGTCGTTTTCTTTATAGCGCTCATATCGCATTACAATGACTATTATACCTCCCTGATAGAAAGCAACGCAGAAACACTTAGGACAAGATTTGCAGCCTGGTAGGCTCGATTACATTAATTGGACATGAACTAAACTGTCTTAACGGCCAGTTACTTATTCACACCTGAGTCGAGTGAGGAAAGTGGGGTGAAGTGTTTTAACAAAGAACGTTATAAATTGAGTGTAATGCTATATTGACCTTTCTTAAATAAACAATCCGCTCCACAATCAAATCAATTTACCATTTTGAGCAAGACAGTGAAAATGTCAATAAAGTGCTAACAGTTTTTTTTAAAAAATATAGTACCAGATAGCGAACTGAAGTTGCAATAACTATCTACCGAAGAAAGGAGAGAAGAGATATAGTGCTGCTAATTGTATATCTCTGTGCCCTCAATAATGTTTTATGTTATAAGACTACGACATTTGTATTTATAAGTCAATTTTCAATAAACAAAACAATTCTTATATCTTATTACTGATGTAAGTTATTCCATTAAATCTCATGGATACATTTTTCTATTGCCTTTATTTCAAAGAAAGACTGGACAAATCCAGGAGCTAGCCTCATTACAGCCACGCAGATGCGGGTGTAAATGTATCTTATTCAATGGGGAAGTCAGATGCCGCAACCGGGATCAAGCCAGGGACAATGGATGGCAGTTCAATAATTCAAATTTCCCGGAAATTCATCCTCTTATGGTACGGCCATGACCAAAGTCGATGAATAATCCAGAATTTGTCTGGAATCTAGTCCTAGTTAGTACTTTCTTTCCCGGATACAAATTAATAAGATGTTTAGCTGGCTGTTCCTGGTAATCTATTTAAAACGGAGTGTGGTGAGAAACACAGAGACTTTTCCAAGAACTCAAGTAATTTGTCAGGAGCTCGGAGAAAAGAACCTGATCAACTTAATGAAAAACATTTCCAGTTCTGGCAGTGGAAACAGATGGAGAACAGGTTACATTCGCAACATATCTGTACCTGTATCTGCCTGATAATGTCCACCTTCACTTTTGAAGATTATGACATTCATAATTAATGGATGATACACCACATTTATTTTGAGATTTTTAGGAGTGGATCAAAGCAGGTTTGTGAAGGAATCCAAAGTGGGATTGGATGTGATTGATTTTGGAAGGTTGATCCTGTCTGTTACAGTTCTTGGGTAGATTGAAAATTTTCTGTAGGCTTTGGGGTTTGAGAGTAGACTAAAGCTGTTTACATGGATTGATCTTGTATATCTTGTAGATTGTTTAAGGTCTGAGTTTGAATCTTTCGATAAGTTATTTTTGATTGTGTACATCATGGTTAGACGAGCGTTTCTTCTTGTTGGAGGGTCTGCCTCTTTAGGACCTCTATCATTTTGATGACACTGGCAGTAGTTTTGGTAATTTCCTGTGACAAATCGAGTCCCTCTCCACTGTACCATTTCAAGCTGATCTATCTGGTGCTGAACATAGGGGTCCTAAATAGAGCTAGCGTATTCAACGAGTTGACGGACTAGAGATGAATAGGCCTCTCTTTTACGCTTATTGACTTGATCTACATGTTTCTTAGAAGAAAGCCAAGGGTCTTGTTAGTTTTTGTTGTGGTGTTTCTTATATGCACATCCCAGTTTAGATATGATTTTATGGTGACTCCAAGATATTTAGCATATGTTTCGTGCTCTAATTCACGGCCGTGCAATGTATAATTGTATAAAATCGGATTTCGTTTTCTAGTGACGGAGAGCCCATTGAATTTTTCAGGGTGGAACTCCATGCGATATTTTTGTTCCCAAGCGGCCACTTTATATAGGTCTTTTTGAAGAACGGTGGCATCCGCTACTGAACGTATGGTGAAGTAAATCATTGTATCATCGGTAAAGGGTCTTACTTTTGTATGGTGTTCTATGAGATCATTTATGTAGAACAAGAATAGCGTGGGACCATGTACTGAGCCCTGCAGAACAACCGACTTTACCGGATGGGACCACTAGTGTGAAAGGGTTTTTTCGACTATCGTTCATATCAAGACGAAATTTCGGAATTGCATAGACCCCCAACAAGACTTGCGAGTTGCTTTTAGCATCAACTTCCCCGATTTGACGAGATCATTATACAATGTACTCAAATAAAATATCCAAGTCACTGAATGTCGATAGTCCTGACTTAATAATGATGTCACAAATAAAGCACTGTCAGTAATAAAATGTCTACATAATTTTGCTTCTTTTTAATTTTTAAATTTAGCGAGTAGAACTAATCAAAAGATGTGATTACCAAACCATCTTTGCTTATACATACATACTTTTTGTAAATTTCCACAAGAGATAGAAGAAAACTTTGTTTGCCCTCAGGAACTACTGGCGGTGTAAAGGGTTGGGAACCACTGAACTAGGAAGTCCCAGGCGTATATATGCATGTAAAAGGAGAAAAGGAGAGAAAAAAAATGCTTGGTTGTTCTGGAAAACCCTGAGATTACCAAAGTGGTGGAAATAGGTAAATGCAATGCAATAGCAACAACCATATCTATCTATCTGCCTAAATATCTCTCTCTCTCTCTCTCTCTCTCTCTCTCTCTCTCTCTCTCTCTCTCTCTCTCACGCTCTCTCTCTCTGTCTCATACAA
>JASKDV010209819.1:0-10376 GCA_032466395.1 Aegires albopunctatus
TACCACTCCAATTTCCAATGCTTTTTACAATTTTGTGCCAATTTTCGTGTGTCTAGGAGGTGTGGAAATGCTCGGTTTGAAGGTCCTCAGTTTTGTCCACCGGCAATTAATAATAGATAGATTGTTATTGTTATTATTATTATTATTTTTTTATTATTTTTTTAAAATTATTATTATTATTGATATTATTATTATTATTATTGTTATTATTATTATCTTATTATTATATTATTATTATATAACAATTATTATTATCATTATTATTACTTTTAAAGGCAATATTTTGGACGTAATTTAAAATAATATATTGAAGAATTAGAGTCAAGCTTCATTAACATTTTGTATGGCTCATCTTTTATGAATTATTATTTTCCATGGTTCAGTTTTCATTTGCTTATAAATATCAGTAATCTATTTTATTATTATTTTCGTTATCTTATATTTTATTTATTTCTGTATTTGACTTTTTCTTTTCAAAGGGGATGGTGGTATACTACAGGTATGATAATAAATAATATCTATTCTATTGCATTGCTTGTACATGTATTATAGTGTTGGACGTTCTCAATCCAGCAACTTCGTCTACGACCTCTCTATCAATTATAGAACAGTTTATAGAGCGTATAATTGACAATAGTTCTGCTGTCTGCGTCTCATTGAGGTTCTCTTATACGATTTTTTAGACTCCCACTCCACACCCTGAGGGCTATTCATATATGGGGCTCTATTTTTGCAAACTGACAGGATCAAGTTCTATTCTGTCCGCGATAATTTTCTTTTATGATTGGTGCTCTTTCGATAATGGCTGGTCTCCAAAAGAGCAGATATTGCGATACTCGGACCAGCAAGACCCCATATAAAAGAAATATTGTTAATAATGATACTGTTTACTACTCAAATCCGTACGACTTCACTCGTATTTGTTAACTTATCCAGGTTGGTAACCAGTTCATTCGAGGTATCTCAGGAGGAGAAAGGAAGAGGTGTAACATCGGCATGGAGCTTATTATCTCCCCTCCAGTTCTATTTTTGGATGAACCAACTACAGGTCTGGATGCCAATACGGCCAACACAGTACTCATGTTTTTGAAAAGGTAACGGAAAAAGGCCACAATGGCATCAGTATGCGTAAATTGATGAACCCTTTTAATGCTTAGAATAATAGTCATGGTAATTACTAGGATAACAACATATACATCAACGACAACGCACAACATAGCAATAGTGATAATGAACAATTATGAAATATTTTTCCTAAGACAATTAGGAAAAACTACGGTGATGACGATTTATGATGATTATATTTCCACCCCAAATGTCATTTGCTCATCATACAGAATATCCCTGCGTGGTCGAACCATCATCTTTTCCATCCATCAACCGAGATTCAGCATTTACCGACTGTTTGACTCCTTGACCTTGTTATCAATTGGACACACTGTGTACCACGGACCTGCCATGGAATGTCTCAATTTTATTGAGGAGCAAGGTCAGCATGACTCTTTGCAATCTAAGACCGAGCCTGTAGATGCAGAGTGAGGCAAGGTTTTTTGTGGGGAAAAAAGTTTGAAAGGAAAGAAATAATTGCATTGTCAATTGTTATGGCACAAATTTTTGAACTCACTATATTTGATAAGATAAGAAAAGATACCCGCAAGATAAGATGGGATATACTGTCGTTATCCAATTATTCAAAAAGAATTTGCCTTGAATTACATGCTTTTTGGTATCGGGGCAACAGTAGGTACAGGAATGGATATAATATTACATGTATAATTAATAATACCTAATATCAGATACATGTAATGGAATTTTGAAAGACGAGCTGTCCGGAGTGACATTCAACGATTCCATGCCTAATTTACTCTGTAACAATTTTCCTCTCAAATGCCAAAAACATCTATCTCATTATGAAGATTAAGTCTGTCTTCATAATATCTTTTTTTTTTTTTTTTTTTTTTTTTTTTTTTTTTTTTGTGTGTGTCTTTGAGGATTTTACAATACATGTAGATCTATCCCATAAAGTTAAAGTTAAGAAATAAATCTCATTTCTCGAGCGCTCAATACTGAAGCCTTATTATGTCACTGCCTTCCTCGTGCTAGCAGCAACGGGCAATAAATTGGACAAGTCGTGCACCCTGCTAAGCACGAGTACAATGTCCGGACAAAAACAACCCTGTCTTCAACTATAACAAGTACTCAATCTATGGGTGAGTGAAACATTTGATTGAAATATAGGCGTAATGTTTATCTTTCCCAGGATTTAAATGTCAGGAACACAATAACCCACCAGACTTCTTCCTGGATGTTATCAACGGTGACATCATGGCCCTGGCAGGAACTGGCTCCAATCTGGACAAGGGGATAAACCTGGACGATGACAGCTATGACGAAAGTTTGGCTTCTAGTATGGCTGGTTGTTTATTGTTGTTTGTGTTGTTGTTGATGGTGGTGGTGATGGTGGTGGTGGTTGATAGGTAGTGTAGGTTGCATGATATTATTGTTGTTGTTGGCAATTGATGCTCATGTTTATTGTTATTTTAGATTGGTTGGTGGTTTTGGTTGTATATTTTTATTGTTAGTTTTTTGGTTTTGGTTATTTATATTAACAATTATTATTATTAGTTTATAGTGTTCATTATTTACTGTTATTGTTAGTTGTTAGTGTTGGTAGCTTACAATCATTGTTTGCTAGCTCATGATGAGATTATTTAATGTTATTGTTCATTTTTTGTGTTAGTTTTTAGTGTTGTTTTTTTATTGTTATTGTTAGTTTTATATGCTTGCTGTTTGTTGGTATTTTTACTTTTAGTATTGTTTGTTTATTACTATTATTAGTTTTTTATTCTCGTTGTTTATTGTTATTCCTGCTTTGTGTGTGTGTGTTTATTGATATTTTTAGTTTTTAGTGTTATTTATTTATAGCTATTGTAAGTTTTTCGTCTTCATAGTTTATTAGTATTGTTATTTTTAAGTGTTCATTGTTTATTGTTAGTTTGTTTTGCTTTTTTGTTTATTGTGATTGTTGATTAGTTGGTTGGTGGAGGTAGTTGTCTATTGTTTTGTTGTAGGGCATTGGTGTTATGTTTGTTTATTTGTTGCTATATATTGGGGGTTGTTTTGTTTTTCTTTAGAGTTATTATCCATTCATATATAACATCTTTTGTTTTAATTGTTTAATGCTCCTGAGGAAATCATTTGTGCAGTTTATTTTTTATGTAAACTTTAGATGTTTGGGGGGGGCTTTCTTATCGTTTTTGTTTGTTTTGTCTATTTTGTTTGGTTTTCTGTTTCTTTTTTTTATAAAACTGGCGTCTTGCCTTGGATATGATTTAAGGCCACTAGTCCACAATGTTCATACAAACCACGCAGAAAATGTATGGTTGCATCTAACATTATATTTCACCTCTCGCTTTGTCCACAGCAGCCATACCGCAATGGTCTGGGGTTTGATTGGGGTTTTTTTCTCTCTTGCCTCCGCTCTATCCGATTGGTGTCCCCCTGTATCACCCTTTTCTGACCAGAGGAAAAAAACCAGTCAGTGTTGGTAACGATGGTGTTACTTCTATTAAAATCACTAATATTTGTCTCAATCTGTCCTTCAGTATTGATCAGTGTTTACTAGTGAGTTGGCCCTTGTCAAATACATTTTCTTAATAGATGTATCATTTGTTTCCTCCAGGTGATACACAACATCAGAAACTTGTGGATGGATACAAGAACTCCTCATGGAATAAAAAGTAAGTTGACAGTTTAAGGCCGTGGACACTAGTCAAAATATCCATTGGTGGTAAGAAGAGGTTTAGAGAACAAAATGTTAAATACTCTATCTAGCATGGTCTATCTTCGCCTGAAACACTTAGAGGACTCGCCAAAACTAACAAGTGCTCTTGTAAGTAAAATGGGTGCATTCAGTGGTAGAAGGATATGTAACTAATTATTTTTTCAATCAAGGCAATTTGCCAATACTCATAACGTTCACGTGGTCTAGATTAAATCAATACACGGCACCTAAAACAAATTGTGAAATTGCTCTGATGAAGGTAAACACGATATATTAGAAGTCTTACATTACGCATATATTTTATTATCATGCTTAGCAAACACTTTATCTAAACATTACGAGACATTAGTATAAAAGTTTTTTCACTATCTTTTTAGAGAATTCACGCAAGAGTCGTTGATTCAACTTCGAACTTGAAATAAAAGCCTCTCCTCTTTTCACATAGTCTTTTTTATCTCTTTATACTTATCAGAGCATGATACTTCTTGAAATAAATCATGTCAGATGTATAGAGCTACGTTGAAATTTTACCCATTATGGCATGACTCTACTGGAAATAAATCGTGTCAGATGTGTAGGGCTAAGTTGAAATACTACCATATTTTTTCATTTCTTCCTTTATATGAAAATTGTTTTTCTCTCTTGGGGTTATACTATAATGTACTACATGTTTACAATTATTGTGACATTTTAAGCAGAAGTTTAGTAAAATGCATAATTTGTCAACCATTTTTAGAAAATGTGAAATATGTTTCACCTATAGAGTATCTTGATATTTTGTTTCTTTTATTTATATCACTAAAATCTATCCTTTAGCTAATCCAAAAAAACGTGTGGATGAAATCCCTTCACCATTTAGTGTACTCCTCTATTCTTTTGAGTCTTCATTTAAGTACTAAGAAAAGTGGTGCTACTGAATAGTGTATCATTAAAATACAAATAATGCTGGCTATTCTATTTGAATATCAAGAAACGTGGTTCTTTATTATACCATCTTTGGGAAAATGAAAACAGAACGGTATCATAAACAGAGATAATACATGCAATACCAAATAATGAGACAGGACAAACTAACAATTGTATTTGAATATGTTTGTGATATTAAACAATGACAAATTTATCTTAATGTATACAGGCTTTTTCTATTAATTTACTTATCTATTTCTATTTTTATTCTCCTTGTCTTTCTCTAATTTTCATTATCACCTTTGTTTTTTCTATTGCTTGTTTTTGTTTTGTTTTTTTTATTAATATTTTTTTCGTTTTTGACAAAGGGTTAAACAAAGGGTTACACACTAAAGGTCATTATTAGCCTGGCCTGTCTATTGGTGGGTGCTATTTTTTAAGTCTATGATACAGTTCTATTTTGAATTATTTATAAATCCATCAGTAGCATTATAGCACACATTCTTCCCTATAGCTAAAATTAGAACCAGGCGTTGTTTATACATCCTTAATTTTTGTAATTCATAAGACATCACAAGAAATCAAGGAATCTTTCGGTGATAAAAAAAACTGTTAGACACTTGCTTTTCTTGTACATCTCTTTTCTGTTGTCTTCATTCTCTCAGGATACAGTCGGAAGCCAGTGCACTATTGTCTGAATATGAAAGTAAAGGTGGAATAAAGGGAGAAAGAATGGATAAGGTAGACTATGCCACGTCTTTTGGAAATCAGGTATACTTATCAATTTCAACATCTTTATATCATTATCATCCTTATTATCATTACCTCTGCTATCATCAATATCATTGTTATAGGTTATTTGTGTGTATTATCTCACATTTAAACCAATACTATGTAATGGGATGTAATGTCCGATGTATTATCCAATGATAATTATTATGTGCCTCCTTGATATTTTGTTATTTTCACTTAACGGACACCATAATATGTTATAATTTTTTTTAAATGCGCTAAACAAGCATAAAGCAATATGGTTAACTGAATTGTTGTAGAAAATTACATTTAATACTTGGTATCTGTTCTCTCTCCAGCCCATTGTAATATCATTTTCATGTCAACAAGTTTATTAAAAATATATAATGAAGAAAATATGAAACCTTTCACATAACGTCACCATACAATCAGAAAATAAAAACAATTTCCATAAAATAAGTCTAACCTAGGCGGTTTAAGACACAAACAATTGGAATGATTACAAATACCCGGTAATAATAATAATAATAATAATAGTAATAAATGTGAAATAATTTTAAAACACCAAGAATGTGCCAAGCAATCTTGTCTCGTCTGTAATAGCCAAATCCGTGTGCTTTTTAATTTCTTAAGCATTTCTTTTTAATTTAATCAGTGTAGATATTGCTATAGAATGTTTGAGTAAGTATAGGAATTACTTTCTTCTGAGAACTCTATAGGATTCGATTAGCAAAGAGGCAAATAAATGTGACTAGATAAGAACCTGTCTAACTTAGCTTGATTGAAACTTTTTTAAGCCTTCCTTATCTAATGTATTGAGAAACAAAGAAGAAAACATATGTTCTTTACGGTCTGTCTGATATTGATCATAGGGAAATTCTTTTGATTCTCTCATGATAGCTAGATCTAGGTCTATGTTGGGAAGGATATTTGGAACATGGATTAATACAACTTTGATAAGGCGCAAATTATGGAGGTGCTTACTAACGATAGACGCTTCCTCTAGCAAACTGACAAGATCTGACTTTATTAATAATGAAAATGCGTGGAACGGACCTCTCCGAAGTACTTCATGTCATACCCTATCGGAATTTAAAACCTGCCAGCTTACTATCACCAACTTTAATTAGGTCTAGTCCACAACACCAATCGCATCATCAGAGATTACATATATATCAGGAATCCCCAAAAGTGAAGTATATTATCATCTGTTATTTTTTAGTATGATAATTGTTTTATGCAGCAATGAATCTAACGGTTTGATTATTTCTTCATTCCAATTTACAGGTGGTGGTTTTGTCAGGACGTGCGCTCAAGAACATCATACGGAATCCAGGGACAAGCGTCATAACAGTATGAATTATATTCCATTTTTTGTCTTTTGTTATGGGGTTGTGTTTTTTCTTTTCCTTTTTCTTTTTTTCTTAATTTTATTATTTGTTTGTTTGTTTCGGATAAGTAACATCCCAAGGTGCATTTAACATAGATTGACATCATCTTGGTTACTGTATTGGTAGACATTATGTATCTTGTCTGTGAGCCTAGCCAACTTCAGCTTCAGCTTCAAATTATCTCATCACCAAATACAGATTAACAGATTTCACATCGGTTTATACGAGTAAAGAGACTTTTCCAGGAACTCAAAGACAGAATAAGCATTAGCGGTAAACGAACTTAGAACCTTTCTATTGCAAACCTACCTCGCTGACCACTCGACCACGATGTATCACCAATTGCCGAAATCTTTAGGTGCTTTGCAATGATTTTCACTTACCCCAAGAATCAGAACACCTAGGACAAGGCTGAAAGCCGATTCAGCCAATTAGGTGCAATTTAAGTTTCAAACTAAGGCAACAATTTTGTCATGGAAGTTTGTGGCAAGGAACAAACTTCCATGACAGAATAGTTGTGTCGCCGTGGTGCGCTACGCTCTTCTTATTTCCGATGTCCACAAAATACCTTGCGACAACGACAAAACTGTCGGTCAACTGTTTTGTCCTAGTGCGGTACTAGCTTAGTGTTCATAGACACTCAGTCCAATGACACAACAACGACAAATCTGTCGGCCAACTGTTTTGTCCTAGTACGGTACTAGCCTGGGATAAGCTTTCATTCCAAGATTTGTTTAAAAATGAAATGATCACATGGTACTTAGGACGTACACATTTCCGGTTTTACACGTGAAGTCCGTGGGTCTCAAAAATAAAGCCTTCGCTCATTTTTGGCGGAGATTTATTTTCATAGGTTAGACCAATATTGGACAGACCAGGATCAATTGTGCAACTACCGCGAGCCAATCAAAGAATGGAGTCAAAGGCTATTTTAGAGCCTATTATCATTAAAATATTGTGAGCATTTTCAAGCCTATAAACTAAAGAACAAGTGACAGCAAATAGGTCCAACATTTTATATCTAGAATCAAAAGTGGGCAATTTCTTTTGATCGTCAGTATATTACTAATAACAAGTATGTTAAGTTTGTTACAGACAGTATTCTTTCAATGTAATCATTCACACCTGTTTTGAGTGTAGTAGACGGCACAAAATGTCAAAGCTTAGGACACATAGCAAAATTGCCAAGAGAATTTGGAACCTATCTAAATTTGATCCCACCTTGTCACCCATCTGACAAATGTAGGTAAATACATGCAGATGGAGTATTCGTGTGTTTGAGCTGTGTTGCCCTTAAGATCACTAACGCTTTCCAATATTGTAGTGTTTTCCATTATTTCAAATTTTTATTCGCATTTTCAGGTATTTAAATCTCGAAAGTCTCTTTTCACAGTTTGTCACCACTCTCTTCTTCGCAGTTTTGATCACCGCCATCTTTTGGCAATTGGAAGAAGATCCAAACACTGGCTTTAAAGACAGGTTGGCCTTTTGGACGTTCTTATACATTGCCATAATATTATGATCCTTTATTTCATCATTACACCTATTGAAAATTTTAATTTATTTTTCAATTTTCGGCGTTTACAATTCTTATTGTAGGTTTATTTTCACATATAATCAAAGAAATTAAAAATAAACCATCTTGAAACATCTTTTTTCTTATCTTTTCTTTTTTTCTTTCTTTCTTTTACAATTCAATAATATATTATTTGAGCGTGCAAAAATAAATTTATTTAGTTCGACAAAGAGCGAAAACAGGCCGTTCCACACACATTTGTTGCATGTTGAAAAAAATTATGGTTGAATGTCATCTCTTTGAAATCCTTTCTTACAGCTTCCTCCCTCTCAAAACATTTTCATAATATACCACGTGGCCACGAAAAAAAGATAATTTTTAAGTTTACAAATCTGTTGTTGGATTCTCTCTTTATGACAAGTTGTTCAGCGCACCTTCGAATGGATGTTTGAGATAAAGGCATCAGCAGTTTCACGAATCATTTCAATGTTGTCTTCAATGCAAACAGTACGCCTTCTGTCGGAGTGAGTGAATCTTTGTGGGGACTTCGAGTTGAGATTCAACACAATGCCAAGAGTTCGAAACTTTCGGATCCATTTAATGTAAATTTACTCCGTGATGTCTCACACAATAATTTGCTCTGATTGTGAAAACAAATGAGCCGCTCCTCTGACAACATTCGACATAAAAGGTCTTTTCCTCTGTTTGTTGTCCACGGCATCTTGCTGAATTCTGATCAGAGCTTCAGATCGTAGAGACTGATCATTTGACATTACTCTCTAATGAATCCCTATTTGTAGGATGGCCCATTTTTTGCTTTATGCGGAATGAAAGCAACAAAAACATACATCATCAAATTACAATGTTATATCTATCTTGTTGCTCTTTTATTTTTTTAAGAAAATGTTATATAATCCAAAATTGTATTCATAATCGTAATGTTTTAAATATAATAAACATTCCATTGTCTTCAGAGGGGGTGCTCTGTTCTTTCTCGTCATGAACCAACTCTTTGCGAACATGTCTGCTGTGGAAATTTTTATCAACGAACGAGGCATTTTTATGTGAGTTGAAAAGTGTATTTTGCGAGTATTTTATTTTCCTTAGAGGACTCTCAAAGTTAAGCTAGCTACAAACTTATGATTATAAACAAAAAGATGTTTGAAAATGTTTTCATAACGATATGAAGATAAGAGATTATTTAAATATTTTTCAGAATTGAAACGACGTCAAATGTCAGTTTTGATACACCTGAAAATTACTCTTATACTTAATACAGTTGTTATCATCTGTATCGTCAAAAGGATCATCTTCAACATCATCACGACTCCCCCTTCCCATCTCATCTTGCCAATTGTGGAATGATTTTTCTTGAAGTAAACTTTAGAAACACAGGGCTATCTTGAAAAATAGCATTAAAGGCCCTAGGATAGTCAGATAGATAATTATGGCAGACTGTGTTCAAGAACCAAACGAATACATGATATCCATTTCTTCTCCCCCTCCCCTCGCTCTCATTCTTATTTACATCTGAATCATAATTATCATCATCATCATTAAAATCATCCTCAGCATCCTCATCACGATGTTTATTTACTACTGTTAACATCAATCCTCCTACCATCCCTCCGCCCCATCCCCTCCCCCACCTCTTTCCTGCCAGTTCCTGCCAGTTGATCATTATCATCATTATCATCATCATCATCATATTAACTATTTCAGTACTCTTCTCTTCTACGTTCCATTTCCAGGCATGAGAACATCAGTGGATTCTACCGCGTGTCCGTCTATTTCATCGTCAAATTGTTTTGTGACTTACTTCCACTTCGTCTCTTCCCTGTCTGTATCACTGCTGTCATCACCTATTATACTGTCGGTGAGTAGGCCTACCATTAAATACGCCTAATAGGACAAGCAGCCAGCCTTTGAGCCTAGAAAGAAGAGAAGAGAAGAGAGAGAGGGAGAGAGAGAGAGAGAGAGAGAGAGAGAGAGAGAGAGAGAGAGAGAGAGAGAGAGAGAGAGAGAG
>JASKDV010209830.1:0-10375 GCA_032466395.1 Aegires albopunctatus
CTCTCTCTCTCTCTCTCTCTCTCTCTCTCTCTCTCTCTCTCTCTCTCTCTCTCTCTCTCTCTCTCTCTTTATCTTTAAAGCTTACACTCCACAAGATATTGTGGGAGGAATTCCAGACTCTGAGATCCTATTACCAGAGCTTCTCCAAAAGAATGGGTATCGCAGCAAAATTATTGGCAAATGGTAAGAAAAGATTTATCGTCAATGTTAACCACATAGCTAATTTTTTGATCCATCAATTAATTTAGGAATCAAATAAAAATGTCAAATTTCAGTACAAGTTAGATTTGAAATAAATGTAGTACAGAATTTTGTCTTGATTTAGAAATTTATAATGTCTCAACAAACAATGTTAACTATGGTAATTGGCCTGCAGTTATTGCCTTTCATTTGAAAATGGCAGTATAGATACATGTACATAAATCTGTATTGTAAGTTTACTTTAGCTTTATTTGAAACAAAGATCAACTAACATTTATTTTAAAAGACTACACCACCGTCTCAAATGATATAGGTACAAAAATGGAAGTATGTCAATAGTCAATGAAATAAACATGAATCCTGTGCTCGCTAGTAAAATAGAAGTCTCTTTGTATTGAAAATAATTAATATGAAGGATTATGTTAAGGCCTCCATACACACACTACGCATATAAAGTGGCAGATCTGGACTGTCAAGTAGTCATAAGGCCTCGATTATAGTGACAAAATAAAGGCCGATTTTTCAGGAACAAAATTACTGTAATTAGCCTTGTTATGCATGAATTTCACTCACACCAGCACATGTCACTGTTATCAAATCTACTACATTATATCAAAGAGCTAAGTTAAGCCATGATGGAGTAACAGGTCTTACTGAGAGATCATATTTGAACATTTTCATTTATGATTGCTGAAGGCTATTCACGTGGAGCTTTCAGACAAAAATCAAAACAAAAGCTTAGGGTTTTTTACGACCTCCTTATATCAAGCCATGCCAATGGTTTGTTTTGATTTTAAATTGAATGCAGCATGTAAAAAGTATTGAGCAATTTGGTGAATCTTCCAGATGATCTCTCAGTGAGGGTGCGACCACAGTGGCAGTATGATCCAGACTTTCCCCAGCAAGAATATGTTGCATGTTCAATCGATCCGTCATGGTTTAAAATCCCTCGCTGACATTGTCACTTAATGAACTCTTCAAAAGTAAGAAGAGCTGTTGTGATTGAAATTCATGTATGACGTGAAGTATTTTGCTGCTATTCATGTAAATTCTTGATTATTCTGCCCCTGTGATCGCTGTCTTTTAACTAAACAGTTCAAACCAGTCAATTGAAACATTTTAAAGGAATTTTTTCAAAAATATTGTGTGCTCATGATGGTTCACGCTGAGATCATGAAGTCTTTCCTGCCTCAGAGATACTTAAAGTCATAGCCACGGGGAAAAGATTTAATTTATAAAAGAGAAAAATTTAATTCCTTATAATTGTTAAATTCATTGAGCTTGCTACACTCTCTGACATATAAGAGAAATGACCATATTTTCATTTCCATTCTTCTTGCTTTCGTTTCTGAGATTTATAGTCCTATGACCAATCACATTGGTGTATTTTTGGTCGTCTGGCTTCCTGATTTATCTATTAAGATATAAATAAGAGTACTCCTAAAACACTTCTTTGTGGAACCCCATTATTTATTGTTCTAAAATCAGACAACTGTCTGCCCACTATAACACTCTGAATTCACTGAGATAAATATGATTTGACCTGCGTGTTAACATTTTTGATTATACCGTAAGCTCTTAATTTGACAAAAATAACGTTCATGGGGAATGGTATCAAATGCTTTACAAAATTCCACATGAACATCATTGATATCTTGTTTATCCTCAATTAATCTACTGTTATCCTCCTTAACCTGCAATAGTTGGGCACAACTATCATCCAACACATTGTGTAATTCTAGAAAAAGCATATGATCCTTTAATATAGTCTCAAATATCTTACATAATATGCAAATTAAACCAATTGGATGGTAATTGTTAGCATTCGCCCAATCACCTTTTTTAAAATTACATGAGTAACTTTGGTTTCCCGTCACTGGGAAGTAGTTTTGTATCTAAGGATTTGCTTAAAAATGTATATATAAAGAAAATCACAATACACTGGCAAATTCTTTTTAAAGATATAGATGGAAGTGATCAGGGTCACTACTTTTTTTAGACATCCAATTTCGATAGTTTATCAAAAATTAATTCTTCTGAAATATCAATGTTTGACAAAAATTTAGTATCATCCTTCTCAACCATACTAGGAATATTTGTTGTATCCTCACGTTCAAAAATACTAGAGAAAAATTAATTTAGTAGCCTACTTCACTTTTTCTTCATCATTAACCTTAATGATAATGACGTTATTTTCACTCTTCAGCACACCAATGCCTGTTTTTCTTTTTAACTTAACATTTACATGTTTCGAAAATATTTTCTGGTTTTTTGTTTTAATCTGGTAGTAACCTTTCTTTCATAAGAAAAAGTGGTATCTTTAACGCATTGTTTAGTGTATCCCTTATGGAAACATAATTAATATAAGTTATAATAATTTCTTACAGTGTTTATGCTTTTTGTTAATATGTTTCTTGATATCTCTCATCATCCACAATGGTTGATTGGGAAATTTATTTGATTTAGGTGGTACATATTTTGATTCCAACAATTTATGTGTATCTTTGAAGAATACCAAAGCATTATAACCATTCATATTACATAACACTGAGTAAATCATCTAAAAAGTTATTGTAATCAGCTTTCCTTTAATTATATCATATAACAGTATAATCACCATTATGTCTTTTAAATGATAGATCAAGAGAAATTTGAAGACAATCATGATCACTTTTGCCCAAAGGAGCAAGATGTTCAATATTATTAATATAATCTTCAATATTACATAGTCAAAAACATTACTTTTTTGATCAACCTGACGCCTGCTTGGCATTTCTTTATTTCTTTACTCACTTCCCCCTAACACTACTAACAGCTTAAATTATGTATTGAAAAATACATGTCATCTGCATAATATATCCACTGACCACGTAATTAACAAGAAAATTATTGACTTTTATAGGTCATAATACATGTACTTGTAATTTATTAAGCTGTGACAAATTTCATTTATCACATTTCAGGCATTTAGGACAACAAGCTCATTATCATCCCTTAAAACATGGATTTGATGAATGGTTTGGTGCTCCAAATTGTCATTTTGGTCCATACAATGATAAGACAATACCAAACATACCTGTTTATAGAGATGCTGACATGATTGGCAGGTCAGATGATTGTTTTTTACAGGATTCAATGAAGAAGTGTCTTTCTTAGAAAACATGCTCAACTTGTGTTTTTTTTGGCATCTTCAAAACTATTTTTTGATTCTGTATTAAAAACTGCTATACTCCCTTCTATGTATGTCTACTGTAATATTATTTTCTTTCATTCTTCAGAAAAAAAATTGTGACAGAAGGAAATATGATAATCATCCTGCTTTTTAATAATGTTCTTGAAACAGAAAATTTGCATATTTTGATATCCTTTATTTTTTGCAATGTTCTGGATGCCATTGCCATATTGATTTACTTTGCATCTTAATAAATTAAAACCTTGGTGATGCTTTCAGATACTATGAAGATTTTGTAATAAATCAGCAAACTGGAGAGTCTAACCTGACTCAAATTTACATAGAGGTAAAACGATGTAAAAAATATTTTGTAACATTAAGTTTACTTTTGAATGATGTAAGGTTTAGTTGTTATATAATTTCTTTTTGTTAGTTGAGAGTTTGTCACTGCTATTGAGGCCTAGATAATTTGACCTTTCCACTGGGGTTAGATTGGGATTTCATTTAATTAGTTATGTCTCTTACCATTGTCAGGGAACTATTATAGGTCTGTATTAACATTGAATGTTCAGCCTCGCTGACTTGACTTTTCGTACATGTCCTTCACATGACGCTCGGCATACATATTCATACAAACATCCTTACACCCCTGTCCACTGCCTACGTGAGACAGCAAAAAATAGTATAAATGCTTAATATTATTCACTGGCCCATGAAAGATGTGTAGTAATGGCCTGCTCACTGGCAGAGACTTAAATTTTCAAAGCAAATTATAAGTGTATTGATCAATGATGAAGACCATAAAGGCTCAAATTAAATGTAAATCAACTAGTTATCATCATAGCAGTGTTTGCGATATCACGGCTCTGTTTTGTAATAATTGACTGTTAAACTTGTGAGTTGGATTAAGCGTGTTTCGTACAGATGCAACAAGGATACAACAAAAAACAAAATAGGACAGTTTGCTGTGACACGAACGATTGAGACAAAAACGGGGCTTTTCATACTTCACAGAATGAACCATGCGGCGACAAAAGCCTAGTCGGCGAGGACAGTAAAGCTGGTTTCTGATGCAACCAGGTGTGGCAGACCATTTATAAACATATACATGTATATAAGAAAGAGCAACGGTCCCATCACTTCCCCTTATGCCTGGTTTCAAGATATAACTTCTGTGCCTGTATGCTTAGATACTTTGTAAAACTTAATGAAGTTCCAAGCCATTTCACAATTTAACACCAACTTCAACTCTTCCGTAAATAATAGCACATTTGCATCAAATGGAATCGGTGACAAGGTTTAAGCCGGTGGCAAGGGGCCATCTGGCATTTTCAATCTACTGCCTATAGCCAAGGCAGGATGCTTTGAAACTTGCGGCTAGTTCCACGGTCTATATCACACCTTTACGAGACTTTCGCGCCTTCGGTAGACTGGAGCATGGGAATGCGCAACTAATATGTATATCAATGGAATATATTCTTTGGCGGTCAGTTAAGTCCCGCCCATACTCTGAAAAATCTTGGACAAGCCCATTAACACAGTTTCGTAACCTAGTTAATGAAATTTTTTAAGCATACGGGCACTGCAGTGCTGAATATCTTCCTTTCATATTAAATCTTTTAAGCTCTATTTAGTAGGAGAAGGTTGATTCTTTGCCAGGTTCTGCCCTTTATCCATAAGAGTCTTATGGCCTCCTATGGCAATACTTTGGTTAAAACGACTTGATTATTCATTTTTGAAAATGTAATTTTTTCAGGAAGCGACAAAATTTATTGAAAAACAGGTTTCTAAAGGAGAACCTTTTTTCCTCTACTGGGCTGTTGATGCAACACATGGGCCAGTATATGCCTCTAAGAAATTCCGTGGAACTTCTCGTCGTGGCTTGTAAGAATTTTTCTTTTAGACTGAGAAATGAAATTTTAGAATATAGAGGCAAATTTGTCTTTGTTTGGATTACATCACTGGATTAAAAATACTTTATATACTCTTAATTTTTTTTATATATAATAAATCAAAAGTAATTCTTCTTCTTCTTAAAATTAAATTACAAAACTCAACTGGGTTGAGTATTACTGTCAATATGCCTTAAGGTATTATTAGCTAGATCTATTACTTTACTACGTTATCAGACTAATATAGATCTAAGTATTTCATATTGTAGCTTATGTTTAAGATTATCAGTACTTTTGCTACTTCTGATACTGGATTTAATTTATTCCACAATCTAGCAGTGCTATGGAAAAAAGAAAGTCTATGGCAATCATTTTTAGAGGCAGGAATGTTAAATGTCTGACTATCTGAGTTCCTGGCTCTGCTATTACTTTTGTTTAGTTCATTTATGGGGATATCTATTTGACCCTTAATTGCTTTAAAGAATATTACTACTTTATTTCTAGATCTTTGTTTTTCTAAGGCTGACCAGTCCAACTGTTTCATATTATGTATTGTGCTGTCCCATGTTCATATGACTTGTTATTTGTTACAAACCTTGCTGCCTTTTTATGTACTTTCTCCAAGTTATCTATTTGGGTTTTAAGATGTGGGTCCCAGACACAGCATCCATATTCTAAAATTGATTTAACTAAGGTTTTGAAACATTGCCCTTTAATCTTTTTGGGGCATTTTGAGGGTATATTTCTTTTTAAGAATGCTAGAGTATTATTTGCTTTTTGGCAGACTGATTAGTTTTGGTCTTTCCATCTTAATTCATTATCTATTGTAACTCCTTGGGAGCAAATATAGCATCTGCATGCAATGGTAATCTTGCAGACTATGTGACCAGGAGTTCTCACATTAGGTTGGATTTGTTGGGAAGTGAAGTGCAATTATATAGAACCAATGATTTTGAGTTAATTAATATTGTTGTAAATAATTTGTAAAGTTTAACTTAAGTTTTGATGTCTTTTTGTTACATTATATTATATCAGTAGTAGTTGATACCTAATGGTAGTGGTAGGCTTTTTTTTTTAATGGCATTTTGTTAAAATGGCTCTTTACACAAAGATACTATGAGATTAATTTTCTGTCTCACACTCAGACTTTCAAATTAAGTTGTGATCTTGGTAAGAAATATGTTTACCAATGGGTACTGTAAGAATACTTGAATGTCACAAAATCTTCTAATAATATCTAATGTTTTAGAACAATAAACATTAAAAGGAAAGTATGATATCTTTAAATAAAAGTGAATCTTTATCTTTGAGTTATTTGTAACAATTCAGATGCATTCAGTAATACTTTTCATTGCCAGTTTCATAAGTGTTATTCATGTAGTATTATCCAGATGAAACTTCAGAAATGTTTTGATTCTACATCATTTATCTGGAACTTCAGGAAAATCTTTTTTCCCTTCCTTTTTCGTTTGATTCAGGAATACCTACTTCTAGAGCAGCCACTTTAGTGGTCAGTGAAGATACATTTGCTCGAGATCAATTTTATGATGGAAATGTGATATATGAACGTGGAGCCATTGTCATGCGTCTAGCCCCATCTTGGTTTCGGTTTGGATCACTGGAAATTTTAACAAAATTAGGGGAATATGATCTTCTTCAATCAGTTGTGGATTTTGTCATAGACCATCATTTTTCTCACATCGTTTCAAGCGATAACAAATATTTGATGTTTTTTCAAGAAATTGTGATAACAACTGCACATATGATAGCTCAATGGCAAAGTGTTGGATTTACTCATGGAGTTTGCAATACAGATAACTTTAGTCTTTTGTCAATTACTATTGATTATGGACCGTTTGGTTTTATGGACACTTTCAATCCTGATTATGTGCCCAATTCGTCCGATGATGAAGCTCGCTATAGTTATAGAAATCAACCCCAAGTTGGATTATTTAACTTAGGAAAATTGATGCAAGCTTTATGGCCTCTGTGGAATGCATCAGAAAGAAAAGCAGCTCAAATTATTTTAAATGCTTATGATGATTTGTTCAAGGATAGATACATAAATCTTTTTTCAAAAAAGCTTGGATTTCATAGGGTTATGAAAGAAGATGATGAAAAGTTGATTAAAATATTTCTTAAAATAATGCATGAGAGTAAGTCAGACTTTACTCTTACTTTCAGACATTTTGGGGAAAATTCATTAGAAAATTTAATAAGTAGAGATATTAGAGATGAGTATTGGACCATAAAACTAATTCAAGAGCATCACCTTTACAATACTTTCCTTCAAATGTATTCAAATCGATTGAAAAAGGAAGATACAAATGAATTCAAGAGGCAGACATTAATGTCCGAAAGCAATCCAAAGTATGTTCTTAGGAACTGGATGGCAGAAAAAGCTATAAATCTAGCTGATAAAAATGATTTTACAATGGTGAAATTATTGCATCAAATTCTTAAGAATCCATTCCTTTTACAAATAGAAGCAGAAAACCATAAATTTGCCCACAAGCCTCCATCATGGGCTTCTCACATTAAAATCAGTTGTTCATCTTGATGTTTTATTGTGCATATCATTTATTCAGAAATCAGAAATATATATTTTCACTTCATTGACTATTTTCAATTTCAATTCTTTTAAGGTTCAAATTTAATATATTTTATAAATCTAAAGATTGCATAAGTCTTGACACTTTAGAACTTTTCAACTGTTTCAAATTACTTAAGTTTTTTGTTTTTTTTAAAATGTTTTTTAACAAAGGATGACTGGAGATATATAAAGAGAAAAAAAGTATTGAGAAGAGAGGGGTCTGTACTGGTACCGGAAGAAATGTGTGCAAGCGAGCTCTAGGATCATATAATATTCTACATTTAATTTTGTGTTTTGTTCTTTATATGATTTTAGATACATGTAGATCAGGGGTGCTCAAAACTTTGATCACAATTGTGATCTATGAGTTGATTGCAAAGGCATTATAGGTAGATCGTATGACATTTTAAAAAATGTAGACATCATTCTATTAGTATCATCCATCCCGCTACTTGATTACAAATCATCAGAGTAGACTCAAGTAATGACAAAAAATGTATTTATTTGTGTTGTGCTGTGCAATATTTGCTCTTGCAAATGTAAGGTACATACATATTGCTTAGATACAAAGAATACTCAATATATTTTAAAATATAATCTATGTTTTGCAGTTTTGTAGTAGGTTAATCATTTTCAATTTGACATGATCATTTTATAAGTAGTTTGCATGCTGAAATAGTGTGAGCATTCCTGATGTAATTACATGTAATGATCTACTCCTTGAAACTTGAAACTGATTATTTTAATGAAATATTACTTATTACTCATTGTTGTGTTTGTTCAGGTAAATAATTGCAATGAATGTTGAATATTGTCAAGTTTCTTTCTTATATAGTGTTGGATAAGGTTTCATATCATAATACACGTACATTTTTATCAAATTACAAAAGAGGTATTTCATTAATCGTTTTATATATCTTGGATGCTTAACTATTTTTTAGCAAGAGATTTACATTTATATTTTGATGGTGTGATTGTTAATTTTTCTACCACAGCTAAGCTTAACACAAGAGAAGTCAAGCAGCAATCATAACCAATCCTGGTTAGATTAGGTGACATGGTAGAAGTTTTTTATATTAGGCTAGTAGGCCTACATATGTACTACATGTAGACTTACATGTACATATACTACATATAGACTTACATGTACTTAAACTACATATAGACTTACATGTACATATACTACATATAGACTTACATGTACATATACTACATATAGACTTACATGTAGGTCATTGTTAATGTGCTCTTTGGTTAGAAACAGATTTGTCACTTTTACTTACATGACTCAAGTATAAATTGAGTACCTTGCTGTTTGATATCTGTTGAACTATACATTCATGCCTAAGAAAAAGCTACGAGTCGCATTCCATTGAATCATGAAATTCTCCACCCAGGGAGGTTTTGGTTATCATGAAAAGAAAGGCTATGTAATTGTGTTGTGTTTGCTGTTGGCAAGGGAAGTAATTTAATGTTGAAAATCACTTTGAGCATGCATGACTCTGTCATGGATACGTGTACAAGATCTAACAAAATTATATAGGGTACTCCTTGAAAAAATAAAAACATGGAGAATTCAGAAAGTATAATACTTTCTGATTGAAATATTATTTACGTTTGTTCATTATAATCATTTGCTCATGGGTTGCATTTTAAAATGATCTCCTTGAATATGAGTATGAGTGACTTTGTTACTTTAACTTTTTATCAAAACATATACTTATTTACAAGAAACCATGGTAATCATTATCCACCATCATCTTCCTCAAATACCATATTGGCATTTTTATTTAAAGTTTTCAGTTTCTGATGTTGAAGAATATTATGGATTATATACTAAGCATTTACATAATATTATATCATACAGTTAAAAAGATTTCATTGCATAATTCTAACATTGTGTCAATTTCTGTGCATTACAATTTTATTACATGTAATTCATTAATCACTGTTACATTCTATTGAAAAAAGTAGTCAGTAGAAAGTAGGAGTGGTTATCTAAAGACCAGGAGATTTTCTTTTTAAAAATTGAGAAAAGGAAAACAGGCCTAATCAAAAGTTAAAGCCCTATAAATTGGAGAGATATAATACAGTTCTTTACTATATCATTCAGAACCAAGGAGAAGGAGACGGTTTATTCTTGCTTGATAAAAAGTCAAGAGTTGTGATGGAAATTTGTTAGCCAATTTTTGTTCCTCTGTCGTATGCTCCATAAAGAGTTGAGAACATCATCTATGCTATGAGTACCCTGGATGCCTATATAATATGGTATTGGATTGAGAGAGAGGATGATTAATTCTGAAAGTAAAGCCTACAGGTTGCTGTAACTTTACCAATGAGTACATGAGTGAGTTTTGTCACAATGAGTACAACATGGAAATATAACACCATCATTCAACTAAACGAATAGTGTCAAATTTTAACAACATTTATTATATATCAATTACATACATAAAAATTAGTCATTGCGTTGTGTTCAAACTTAATGTGAATTATAAGAATAACTCTTAATTAAAT
>JASKDV010209841.1:0-10375 GCA_032466395.1 Aegires albopunctatus
AGGAATCAAGCAATCAAATAAATAAGTACGCGTAACTGCAACTGTTTCCAGGTACGATAACTTACTTACCAAATCCACTATTGACATGCATGTAATGGATTATTCCAATACATTTTGTATGACAAAAATGTTAAGTACTGGATGCAATATTAAGCTCATAATACATGTATCAGTTTATGGAATATTTGTACTTCATGTCAAAGGTTTTTTGAAATTTTTTACTCTCACTTATTAAGGACAGCGAAATAGCCATGTTAGGGAAAGGATAAAACCTACGTTACCCATTAGTTGCGCGTGATCGTTTTAAATATAATTAGTATTTGATATTGTTAATAACATCAATGTTTGAATGTATTGAACACCCCCTACTAATACAGTTTCAGGCTAATGTTTTATTTTGAGAGGTACCCTGGTAAATGGTCGGATTAAAACATCAGCAATCTGTGTTTTCTTTTAATTGTGGTTTCATCTGAAGGACAGAGTATCTTGCAATTTGTTTTCCCCTCCATCAAGAATATGATAATAGATAACAATATTCGAGAGATGCCAAGAATTGATAGGAATATTATGATTGGAAAAATAATAATCTTGCTTGACATTGACAGTGACACCGATATCAGACCGTCATCGTCGTTTTCTGCGTGGAAAATTTCACAATTTTGCGCCCAAGATGACCAAGTTCTTCAAACATTCTGCAAGAATTGCGATCATGTCTAAACTTCTTTTTCCATATTGCACTTGTCTTCAAAGCATTATTGCACCTCTATTATTGACTTTAATAGCAATAAACCGGGCCGCAGATAGACCCATCCGGCCCTCTGACCTTGACATCAAACTCTTATCGGCCCGCTTATCTTGACCTTATGTGAAAAGAACGGAAAAAAATGTGCCAAAGAACTACTTTTATGATGTCACCGAATAAACATTAGACCTTCGAGTACACCAGATCTAAGCAAGATCTGGCAGATGTTTTCTCATCAAAATCGCAGAACAAGTCATGGATGAAATTAATGCCTTCTACTTCTAAATAATTTACATTAAAACTCTATCCAGATCTAGATCTATTCATTTATAAATAGACAGGATATAATAAAGTTTTGATGGAAGGACGTCTGCTAGATTTATTCTCTACTCAAGGCCTCGGCCTAAGCCTAATAATCATTCCTTTAAAAAAAAAAAAAAAAAAAAAAAAAAAAAAAACCTGTTGCTAATCCGACTGAGGCAGATATTCCAACGACAAAATTATAAAAATTACTTGGACATAAACATAGATCTACTAGATCTATGATGGTGCTCTAACATAACAAATCAGCACTATTCGATGGGGGGGAAAAAATTCCCTGATCATAATCTCCATCGCAAACCCCACTGTTCAGAATGAATGCACCCCCAGTGACACAATGCAAAGCCTGATTATCAGCTCACATCTTTTATTGAGCCTAATTTATGGGTATGTTTTAGTTTATACATGAAAAAGGATTTAATTCCTTTGAAATCAGTCACTTTTCAATTCGGGGGTGGTGTGTTAACATTAGATATTGTAGCTCTGTGTCACTGGAGGTAGGTCAACTGTGTCACTTGGGGTAAATTCTATATTTACTATTACAAGCAGCACCCGAAACACATCATTGGTTTAATGTAATATTACTGGTACACAAAATAAACTCACCTTTATACTATATTCCATTGCTTCATTCAGTGTTTGAATTCCAATATCAATATCCATAAAAATTAGCAACACTAGGACTGGGACACTAGGCCTAGCCTAGCCTCATCTATACAACGATGTGTGTTCAGTGTTCACATTTAGGCCAAGCTGGTTGGTCTAAACAGCGCATTTATTTCACTTCTTCACTAAAAGAAAGTGGTTAAATTTAAGGCAAATAACTTTAAAAAATCTCTTTAAACAATGTCATATTTTGATTTTATGTTTCTGTGAAATTAAAGTTTGTGATGTTTAGGGTGCAATAATAAAAATTTGGACCTATGTTGGACTATATCGTGACCTCGGAGCCCTCCCAAGGTCGGGCTGTTACCTCTTTCCGATAGTCCAATATAGGTTCAAATTTTCTTATTCTTTTCTTTCAAAAATATATCCATTTTTGCTCAGAAACAAAGGCGATCTTGAAATCCCGTCTAGATCTATAGAATTTAGATCTAGATCGTTTGTTTACAACAACAAAAAAGACTCTCTAACTTCCGACTTCCGGTGAGAGGGAGATCACTCTAACGTCTTCAGCTCGATTCAGTTAAAAAATTTTCTCGCAATTCTACGTTTGAAAGCATAAATTCTGCAAAAAATCAAAATTCCATGGCCGCGCCGCGGGTGAAGTTCCGTGGCGCGATTGATCCAATTTTCTGTGATCGCGCCACGGTTGCAGCGCCCGCAGAAAGCTACGATGACAGATCAGAGCTTGCAAGTTGACATTGCAGTGAATTGATGAGGTGTGAAACATGTCTGTCTCTAGGTGAAAAAAAAAAAAAGGATGCAAATACATTAACATGTACCCGTATATCTAATTACCTACACACCTTCAAAACTTGAATTGTGGCAATTCTATGATTTCGGTGTGAAATTATTGTTCTAGTTTTAAAGGCTGTCAGCCTTTAAATTTCAAACATTTGATTAACTTATTTCTCTTAAGTTGGGAAGGTCTTTCATTTTTGGCATAGATCGATTTTCACAAAAGGGTTTAAAAGGTCATTAAACCAAAAATGTTTTAGATCTACATTCTATTTCTCTTTCACGCGATTCTTAAATTTTGAAACTTAGTGTCTAAAATTTATCTAAATGCTTTATACAGAATCTAATGTGTTCAAATTTTCATTGGAATCGATTCTTAATTAAAAACATTTATACAAATTTAAAACATTTACCATTATTATAGTTTCTCATTCTTCCAATTATTCAGTAGCCTAGGTCTTTTAATATTCATCAGAAATCACGATGGTATAGAAAATAATGTTTTAACTACCTGTCCACTTCTGTCCGCATTCCCCAATATTTCGCATCAAGCAATTGGGATATTATACTGATCATGAGAGCTCTCAAGTTTAACATTTCTACAGTGTCTTCAGTGCCCAATCATTATACCTTGCCCCAAATCTGTGCTAGCCCTGGACGTCCTTTTTTAATATATATATATATATACTTTTTTCAAAATTCTCCACATTGCGCTTCTTGGCAAGACTAGAAGTTGGAAATAATCACCAAATTGTGATAATCATTATCTCTACATCTTTCTAAACACAAAACACAATTACAACAAAAGATCGATAGCAACGTCAGAAACGCTATCAATCAGAATATTTGACCAAAATCTTAATCGATAACTTGTGTCTAGACAAAACCGCCAAATTAATGATAGTTATGGCGATATTGTCCAGCCAACACTGAATCATTTGTCTATACAACCTTGACACAAAGAGGATACCAGCATTGTAGAGTCGATTTGAAGCAGGGATGAAAGCCAAATAATGACCAGGGGGAACAGGCACATTTCGGCTTACAAGCAAGAAACGTAGAGGGGGGATCGATTCCAGTGTGTATTCATTGGCTTTCTTCTAAATAGTCATTAAGAACTGCCCCAAACGATCATACCTCATGTGTATATCGAGCCGCAGAAAACCGGTACCTGTGTAATATATGTTTGGACGTTTTGCATGCTTCCCGGAGAGTTGACGATTTCGAGGGGGGTTTTATGCATGTAATTTAATTTGATTAATTATATTTTTTGTTCCAAACTTTTCGTTTTAATCTGGCAATATAGATCCAGAATTTCTTCTGTTTTCTTATCCTGCGGTAGGCAGGATAAAAGTGTCTAGTCCTAACGGAGACGGACGATGAACTCGGAGGTCCTATGTGCCTTTGCGCATGTAAAAGAACCATCTTTGAACTTTGAAAATGGACTGTCGGTCTCAACAATTTAAGTGCTCTCTTGTTTGGTTATTAATCCCAGTCAATCATCAGTGTTCATAGGGTTTGAAAGGACTCATGAGAATATCTGAGAAGATCCATTCCAAGAATTGTTATGCCATGCTGGGATAACTAACTTAAGTAAAAAAATTAAATTCCAAATAATGAACTCTTGTATATTTCATTTACGACTGCGGAAGGACATAGATCTAGATAAAATTTATAGTTAGTTAATTGTTTGTACATTTTATAATAGTCGTATGGCGTAATAAAGTTTATAAGAGAAGCAACATATTTCCCAGTTTCTATTTATCGTTAACTTTCCTCCTTTAGTCGCAGCCACATCAGCTGATACCAAAGACATGCGAATATAGAAGGAAACAAGCACAGACACAATCGAGTTGGCGTTAATTAATTAACACTATTTCACGACCGTGGATCATACCCAGAGCGTTAGATAGCAACGAGAAGGCTTAGCACACCGAAATTAGGATATTATGAAACTGACTATTGGGCATTGAATTTGGTTATTTTTAATTACAGCGAGGTCACGTGGGTTAAGCTGAAACTGGGGCTAATTGATTTAAAGTAAAATGATAAAGATGGATTTATAGTCTGTATCTCCGCTCATTGCAGACTCACATACTTAACATCAATTATCTGACAGTTTACATTTCATATAAGATATATACTTGGCTCATAATCATGCGAATTATAAAGACTTACTTCTGCATTACAGATTTTCAGTCACAGAAATGTAGAAGATAGAAAAATGGAAATTATGATACAGCAGATCTATAATAGGCCATGCGAGTAGGCCTACATACAATTCAAAATTCTAGATCAAACACTCCAATCAGAACAAGCTAGATTTAGCCTAGTGGTTTGCATCCTTCTGTCTTGGGAGACAATGGAGTCTGCGCCTGGTCAGTACGTAATTTTGTTGTTGCAGCGCTGGCTATGACTGTCGAGTCCAATATGGGATCCGCAGCTCCGCCGACACTTGCTACAGGTGAAAACAGTGGTTGCAGTCTGCAAGCTCTGCCGCCTATGGGTCCTCTTCTCCTACAACTGGTTCTGTCTTTTGTCCTCAGCTTGCTGAACACCGGCCTTGACTATGGATCGCCATTGTGTGCGGTCGGACGTCGCTGACCCAGGGTCCTTTGGGGTGATATTGCAGGCAATCAGATCACGCTTGCAGACGTCCTTGAAACGCAGGACAGGTCGTGCAGTTGGTCGCATTCCCGTGGCAAGTTGGCCGTATAGGATGTCCTTCGGGATGTGAATATCATCCATCCTACATACATGTCCGAGGCAGGCGCTTCTGGATGAGGATGGCAAACATCTTGGCATGCCTGCCTGAGAAAGTACGGCTGCGTTTGTCCTGCCAGGATGGGTCCGGGAATCGTCTTAAGCAACGCATGTGAAAGGCATTCAGCCTTTGTTCCTTTCGGGCTTCGCTGCCATAAAGCAGCGTACTCAGTACGTAGGCTTGATATTGATACACTTTGATTTTTATAGCAATTGTCAGCATGTTGTTGTCCCACACCCTCTTCGCTAGCCGAGCTAAGGTGGTTGATGCTTTGCCTACCCGTGTATTGAGCTCGTTATCCAGGGATAGGTTGCTGAAGATGGTATAGCCGAGGTATGAGAAGTTGTCAACCACCTCCAGTGTACCTCTTGTACTAGTGACTGAATGTTTAACATTTCATTTGTTGTGTCTCACCCTAAAGTCACAAATTGCAGCAAGGCTAGACTACCCAAAGCCCTAGCTTGCGTTCACATCCTAGCCGATGCATAGCCGTTCATACCGACCTAGTCTTTTTAAAGAGAAGAAGAGATATGTGTGATACATTGGTAAAGTGAGACTTATTCCTCTGTGATAATAAATTGATGTCCTGGTCTTAAAAATAGTTCGTGATGCATTTATGACCTAGCTATGGGCTGGATCTTGTCTGAAGGTTAGATTTAGCTTTTTTATTGAATTGAAATTGGTGACGGGTGATAAATTATATTTTATTAGATTTAAATATAGTTATAGTAATTATTATAATTATCAATACTGTAATATTTGTGCACTATTATTAACAATTTGGATAATTAATAAGGAAGACACGGTAGAATTTTGAAGAGTGGCCGAAGCCACGTAGTCTCACGGCACCTCACACTGCTGAATAATTAGCGACCATGGGGTCACCATTACCCTGACATAGTGGGCAAAATAAATTCCTCTGTGATATGTCAGGTCATGTAGGTCCACGGTTGTCAATGAAGGTGGGAAATATAAATCCGTATATATAAAATGTCTGGTTTATCGAGGCTCCACAATAGTAAATTAAGATGGGCAAAATAAATCCCTTTTTTTATGAAATGTCTGGGTCATACAAATCCCTATACAAAATGTCTGGGTCAAGGAGGCCCTATGGTAGCGAAATAAGGTGAAAAAAAAAGCGGTCGTGGAATAGGGTTAAGAAAGAGGGAAATGAAGGGAGGGGAATGTAGAAGTTTGGGTGGGTGGGGTGGGGGTGGGGAGTGGGGGCATCAAAAGTAAACCTAGACAAAATGTTATTGCAAGCATGGTAGCGTTGTAGGGGTACTACGAATACCAATGGATCCTACGGATAGTAGGAATTGGTTGTTGTACCCGCTGGATATTTTGATACCTCTGGGTACCCGCTACAGCACTAGTACCGGTAATGAGATAATAATAATTTCTTAGATTACGAACGCCAACTTTGTATTGTAAATCGCTCTTAATTTAAATGTATTATCTGTAAAATAATCAATGAATATTTCTCTGTTATAAAAGTTTACTTTTTATCTAATATTGAAATCCGAATTTTGAGGGTGAAAATATGTTGTTATAGAGGAAGAGGAGAAGTGCATTTATATTTTTGTCTCTATTCAATTGTTAGTAATGGTGAAAAAGCAACAACAATAATAATAACAATAACATATCCAAATACCATAGAATATCACGTGACCTCATGTCCCTAGCCCTTATGACGTCAAGCAATTGACGTAAAGACACGTTTTTTATGTAAAAGAGGAGAAGAGGTTAAAGGCTCATCAGGTTTACCGTATCCCGCCAGGTTTGTTTCATATGACGCACACCAATCCCTTGCCAATGAAATAACTATTGGAGATCGATAAAGATAAGAAGGGAAACGAAGATTTGGTAACGATGATAGTTAGTTCAGGCTCTGAAGGATAAAGATTGACTTGAAGGCTTGAATCGTAATACTACTATTTATTACTTATCTCTCAGTACAGTAGAAGCCTCAAATTAATGTTCTAGTACTTTTTAAATTTTGCCCTGTTTCTCTTGTCAGTCCTTATTTTCTTCTTCGTTTTCTTCTCTTTTTTATTTTTCTTTCACTCTTTATTTGCCTTAATTTGTATAACTTTATTATATTTCAATCAATTACGATCATATTTGAATGCATAAGTAAAAAAATTTAATTACCTCTCTTTGTATCTCCTTTCACCATTTCTGACCCAGATGAAATAAGCATCCTTTGATTTAAATTCTGGGCCAAACCCCACTTGCTATTTCGTGGACAGCCTTTCTAATATCTAAATAGACATTTGTAGGGTTCAAATCAAAGTAGTTTCGAAGACAAACATCAGCAATTAATTGAAACATTTTCAAATAACCCCTTTTTTCCCCCTTGCTTGGTAATATGGCACATAAGTCATTTAGGCAGGCACACAATATCACACATATAGTGTATGTATAACTGAATGACGACAAAAACAAAATCAAAGTTGGTAGAAAAAAATCCTGCGCAAGTGTAGAAGGCTCTGTGAAAAAGCACTGCGCAAAGTGTAGACAGGGCCCGTGAAAAAACAACAACTGCGTAGGTGGATTGTACACAAAATCAAAATGATTAGACCTAGCAAGTGAAACAAGATTTGTGTTGCTTGCTTTTCCTGGAAACTGATTACATGTATAAACACGAGCTTGCGCAAAGAACGTGGAGAAAACGCGGGGAATCTTGAAGAGAATGTGAATCATCGTGAGACCCTCGTAAAGTTCAACTGGTGTCTCTTTTTGCGATGAGGTGGGACTATTCAAATCGTTATAGCTCTATACAATTCCACAAACCTATAATTGCATTAATCTAAATCTATGCTGATTTGGGAGCAAATCGAATGACAATCTGTATAACATAACAATAATAAGCGTTCAAAGTTCTTTGACAATCATTTCTTAAAGTACATAGGTTAAGATTTACATGTATATTATGTTTGACAATCTAAAAAGTACTAGATGAAATTGTAGTTCTCATTATGTTACTTGCACATGTCTAAACGCAATCACCCTAAGACGAGACCTAGTTTCAATCAATGCCACTATGATAATTGATAGTAACACATGTGGCATGACAACCCAATGTCTAGTCGCATAGTGATAGTACGGTTGGTAAACCTTACACCACCCATGCGCTGATTGCATCATGCATTCCAATACACATTCATAAGGGCAGTGACTTCTCATAGCGTTTTCGCATAACCTTCATTCTAACCTAACGACTATAATCCGCATTAACTCAACTGTAAAATATAAACAGGTATCATTGACTTAGCTTAGCATTGCTTCATCAAGTTTAAGTAGTTCTCACCTCTGTATCAAAATAACTAGATATTATGATCTTCTAGTTAATGACAATGTAATATATAGGCTAATTGGCTTTTGGACTGGAGATGGCTGTTAAACAATCGTAAATATAATAACTAGTTGACCCTTTGCAGCGTTGTTTGCAATCAATAAACAAAGACAATGAAATAAATAAACCAAAGCAATGTTCCAACGATCCTTAACAAAGAAAGGGAAGGGAAAGTGAAAGTAAGCTGAGTTTTCTCAGGGATGAACACATTTCTTTGCCGACTATGGTCAAAATAAGAATAAGATCATTTTAGACCTATCTATTGCTAATAAGGTTGTCATCTTAGGAAAATTTTGTTATTTCAAAATTTTGGTCGCAGCCAGATTATTTTTAAATGGTGCCATTTCAAAGCCTGTTTATTGTTAATAATATTGTTATTTACATATTGAGATGTAGAGAGAGAGAGAGAGAGAGAGAGAGAGAGAGAGAGAGAGAGAGAGAGAGAGAGAGAGTGTGTGTGTGTGTGTGTGTGTGTGTGTGAGTGAGTGAGTGAGGAGTTACAGAAGAACACGTAAGATAATTACATGTACTATAATTCTCCTGTCTTGAATAGTGTTCACAACACCAGTACTATCACGTGAAATAATGATTGCTTACTGTAAGAATATAGAATACATTTTTTAATCGCTATCACGGCGGTTCGAGTTTGGTAGAGCTGCAGGGTACACCGAGCCTCTCCTAGCCGACCAAGAACCGGCTGTTTGCTAATATGGAGACTCTCCGATGACACGCTCCATGTGAGTGAGTTATCGGGTTCACGGCGATTAGGTCTAATAATAATATTAGGCTTAGTTACCATGCCCACCGGAGTGGAATTGAAGGGCTCCACAACAACCAATTCATTGATTGTTTTGGGTTTGTTTTGTATTTTGACGTCCCTTCTTTTTTAGAGCTGGACAGGGTACGTCTAGCCTCTCCTAGCCGACCGAAAACCGGTCGTTTAGCTACTCTTGAGGCTCCCCGTTGGCACGCTCCATGTGAATTTACCACCGGGTTCGTAGCAAGTTGTTTCTACGTTGGCCAATGGCAGAGGGTTCCAGCGTTGGGAGCTATTTTTATTTTCTTTGGGCAGTTATCTGTTGTTATGGATTCATTTATCTGTTGTTATGGATACATTTATCTGTTGTTACGGATTCATTTATCTTCTTGTTATGCTGCTCCTTTTCCTCAATTATCTGTTGTTATGGATTCATTTCTCTGTTGTTATGGATTTTGCTTTTTTTTTCGGTAATCTGTTGTTATAGTCTCATTTCTCTGTTGTTATGGATTGTGCTTTCATCAATTATCTGTTGTTATGCATTCATTTATCTGTTGTTATGGATTTTGCTTTGTTATGTTTACATGAAAACGCATTCTTTATGGAACTGTGTAACAATTTTCTATTGACATAGAAACGCTGACTATGCCAATAGCATACAGAAAAACACGTGATATATGCACAAGACAGGATCTACAAATGCAATGGACTTATATTTAGGTACGGGACACAGCAAGGACAAAACCATAATTATATGTGGGTGATGGACATATGATGGCTAGGCTAGGGGGATAATCACAATAACTCACATAGTATTATTTTGTATACAATAATAATAATAATAATAATAATAATAATAATAATAATAATAATAATAACAATAATAATGATAATAACAATAATGATGATGATGATTATGATGATGATTATGATGATAATAATAATAATAATAATGATAATAATGATAATAATAATAATAATAATAATAATGATGATAATAATAATAATAATAATAATAATAATAATAATAAT